>PYUH01000015.1:2721165-2918563 GCA_016808085.1 Suaeda aralocaspica | reverse complement strand
AGAAAAACAAGAACTAAAGAGTGAGTCACTGCAATTAATCTCGCAGTGCTTGTGTAAATCTAGAAAAATGCCCCAGCACATCATCCCCTGTAAGTGGTTGCGGTGCATAAACCTTTCTCATGCTTATTATCAAAAGAAGATTATCTTTTCTCACTTATGATCAAGTGGCAGCCAACGACGATGTCGCATATAACCACCTTTGTGTCTTGGTGACGTGCGTTTCGTATCTTTATTACAACAGGGGCAAGCATAACCACCTTAGTTGTCCATCCCGACAAATCTCCATATGTGAAGTCATTGATAGTCCATAAAAGAGATGCACGCAATCTGAAAATTTTCCTTCAAATAGGCATCATAAGTTTCACCCCATTGTCCCAAAGATCCTTCAATTCATCAATCAATGGTCTGAGATTACACATCTATATTTAATCCCTAGACTACTGGTCCTAGTATGAGCCAAGTCAAAAAAAAGGAATGAGGTTTCTGCAAACCCATGGTGGTAAATTATAGGGAATAAGAACAACCGGCCATATACTGTGTTGTGAATTATTAAAGGTTGGAACCCATCACATGCTATTCCAAGCCTTACATTACGTGCTTCCTTTGCGAATTCACCATACGCGTCATCATGATTTCCAGCATATGAGTCACGAGGATGCCTCATTATGTCATCATCCACAATTTGTTCTTTTTGCCACGCATATCTTTAGCAGTTTTTGTAGACTGTACAACCTTTGCAATCTTGGCTTCAAGGAAGTATCGCAAAACCTTTAGGGCACTTTAGTTCCCTTTAAGGACCCTTTGTCATCATTTTTCCATCTCGATAAACCACAAGTGGGACACTCATTCAAATTCTCATCTCTTCCAATATAAAATACAATCATTTTGACAAGCATCGATCTTTATGTAATCAAGACCTAAATCCTTAATGAGTTTTTTAGCCTCGTAATAGATTCTGGAAGTCAATTCCCCATGCCTGGCGTTCAAAACTGAGTAAACTGCAAAAGAACTGTCACACCATTATATAGAACTTCATGTGTAAAAGTTTCACAATGTTATTCCAGCTTAGTCATAGTCATTCCATTCACCTTTAACGGCTCCTGATATTCTTGAAGGAGTCGATAAAATTTTTGGCATTTTCATTAGGTTCTTCGGTGACATGTTCAATATCATTCACACCTCATCATCGCCCCCAATATTCATAGGACCCACACCACAGCATCTTGGAGCATTGATATGCCAAAGTCATTATCAAGATCGATATGATTGTAATTTTCATCTTCCCTTCCACCTTGCGATACTTCTCCATGGAACTCCCACGTGGTATACTTGTCATACATCCCCCACTTGAGCAATCTAATCTCACATCACACTTTCTTTGAATATTATGTTTCGACAATTGTACAAGGACACCTAATAGTGATAGTGTCCTTATCTTCTTGGCTAATTGAAAGAGCAAAGTTTAAAAAGTTGTCAACACCCTCACATAGTCACAAGAGGAACGATTCTTTACTTTCATCCATGCCTTATCTATAGTCATCTCCTAATGTGACAAAATAAGAGCATAAGCATCACATTTGGGAGAAGAAAAAAATAAATGTCCAAACACAAAACTCATTTAAAACATTGTTGATGCTTTTACACCCTTAATGAACAAAGCAGTAGCTCAAACATATATATGGAGGTAAAAAGGAAAGACTGAAAAGGCATAAAAAGGTATGCAAGTAATGTCAATTTTCAAATAACAAAGGGGAAGCAGTTAAACAAAACTCATCTGTAAAAAAATAAGGAAAAGAAAAGGCATTTTCTGACTCAGTTCTGACTCAGTTTCTGCACTAAGTAGTCCATAAAAGCTCCATATACAAACAATACAACCCAACCCAGCAAGACAACCCAAAACATCCAACCTATACCCAAAACCAACAAAGAACAAAAGCTCCACCACAAAACAGCCAACTCAATGCAATACCCAAGACAAACCCTTCTCATCAGCAGCTTCAACCAGAAAAAAAAACCTTCCTCCACACAAAACACAACCTCCAAACTGCCATATCAAGCACCAAAAAAACTTAACACAGCAGCAACCTGCCCCCTTAGCAAGTCTTCACTGCTCACTAGCAAACCTACCACCCAACAAAACTACCTAGCATCCAGAAGCAGCCTAACATCCATCTCACAAACGCCACTGCACTTCCTAGACTGCATTACTGCAGTATTCAACAGCCAAACTACAAAGACTATACTAAAAGCCAGCAACAACCAGGACATGCAAAACAAAAATATACACAACTGCAATCAACCAGCCCTCTAACCTGCATGCTACAAGCCTTAGCTTAGTGCAGGCTAACATTGCCTGATTTCCATTCAAACTTGTAACTGCCACCAAAGTCCAGCTACAGCCCTGCAAAAACTCCCAAAACTACAACACAACCACACAACCCCCCACCAACACTCAGCCACTGAACATCAAAAACCACTACTGGATGCACAAACCACACAGCCACCCAAAAAAACAGCATAAATTCAAATATCAACAACACAGCAACCAATATGACCTTTAACATATAAACATATACCTGATCAATGCAAAATGCAAACATTATACCTGATTAGGTGTGACAAGCACCACAAACCTGTTATCAAGTAATGATAGCTGTACAATTTCAAATATCTTTGTCCTCAATGCCCGTCTCAACAAAAATCATGGACTCGGGCAATATACGAATCATAGTGAGGATCCGACCTCATACATTTCTAAATCAACACATTGTTAAGGCCAAAATCGGTCTCAGCTCTTATATAACTACATTTACACTACTAATGACACAGTAATCACTAGTGTACAGCATTCCAAAATAAATGTGTTGAAAAATCTAAATTAACAGATTATACAGCATCTAAACAATTCTAAATTTAACAGATTATATAAGGCTTTAGGTGTTTATTTGGAAAAGCAATTAAACTGAATATTACATTTGAGACCAAAAATTTATTCTGAATATGCATGGTTTTTAACATATTTCTGATTTTCTGCATAATGTCCTAGACAGTCTATTTTTGCAGTGGTTGATATTCACTGTTTTCATTGCTAAACATAATGAAGTTTATGTCAGCATTATCTTCTACAAAAGACAGGGTTACAAAAGACAGCTTATCACCCGCAAAACAAATTATGTAATTGTTAAAAAATTTACAATTTACTGTAAAATCAAAGACTGGTTGCAAGACACTATGCGAAGAGCCAAAAAATTTACAATTTACTGTTAAAAATTTTAAAAAACACAGAAATTAAAGTTAAGATTCAATTTTTTACAGTAAAACAAAATGCAAACTTTAAACCAAAATAACACAAAATAAAATCAAAGAATAACCCAACCTGCATTTGTACACAAAATATTATTTACAAAACTTAAAAGCTCACCATTAACAAACGTCCTTAAGGCGAGGCTTTGGCGAATTGAAGGACTTAAGGGCGAATTGAAGAGTTGAGGGCAATGGTGCGCTGCTGTTCGATGAGTGACGTGAGTGTATGGTGGTCTTCGGTTGCTGCTGGGCGAAGGTGGCTGAAGGTGGGGTGAAGGGGCCGGCGGGCTAAGCCGCGAAAGGTCGTCACACGCTGCTGGTGTGCGAACTGAGTGAGGTGAGGGTGATGGTGGTCTTCGGTGGAGTTATGGTGATGGTGGTCTTCGGTGGAGTTATGGTGATGGTGGTCTTCGGTTTGAGGTGAGGGAGATGGTGGTCTTCAGTTTGAGGAGATAAGTTAGGATAATGTTGAGGTATTAGCTAGTTTTAGGTATACGTATAAGAAATTTTAGGTATTAGTACAATATATGTTTTGCATCGACAAGTCGTTGCTATACTATACACTTATTTTTTGCAACGACATTCGTTGTTGCTAAAAGTACTGCTCATCTTTAGTAACAACTTTTGTCGTTGCTGTACTCCAGTGAAATGTTTTTGCAACGACTTCTTTTGTTGCCATTTGCTGACCAAAATTTTTTCAACCCCGAGTTTTTTTTTTTGTTGGAGGGAAATGAAATTTTTGATTTTTTGCAACAACATTTGCAACGACTTTAGCTTATGGTTGCTAAAACTGATGTATTGCAACGACCATTTTTTGTCGTTGCAAAAAGTCGTTGCAATAAATGGATTTTCTTGTAGTGAACGGTTCAGCTAAAATCGTTGCAAAAGGTCCAAATAACCGTTGCAAAAGATTTTTAGCTACGCCAAAGAATGCAATGGTTATGTGACCGTTGCAATAAGTTTTTGCAACGGTTTTTGGCCCTTTTGCAACTGTTTTTTAGGGGTTGCAAAAACTCTATTATGTAGTAGTTCATCATCTTCACCGCTATCATATTCTATATACTACTTTCAGCTCATACACTTTGGTTTAGGATTCTTCAAGTTATTTTCAAGATCGTTTCGACACTAGCACGCAAGGTACTAATATGAGGCCACCATAAATCATAATCTTCAAGTTTCTTCATCTTCTTCACGTTTTCTCTTAATTTTCTTAAGATTATTATTATTATTATTATTATTATTATTATTATTATTATTATTATTATTATTATTATTATTATTATTATTATTATTAGCATCATCCAAGTTAGATCTCTAAACCTCCTTATCACCTTTACATTTATTTTAATCCATGAAATATTGACTAAATAATAGGTTGAGATATAATAAAGCAAGTGAAGTTGAAAGAATCATGTCTAGGTGCCAAGTTGTGGCGTACAAATAAAAAATAACTTACTACTCCAACTAATGTAGCTAAGAAAGCAGGGCTCTGATCTACAGGGAGACACCGAATTTATTCTAAGGGCCTGTTTACTTCAGCAAAAAACTGCTAAATTGAACTGAACTAAACTGAGCTGAATTGAATTGAACTGATTGGAGCTGAACTGAATTGAATTGATTGGAGCTGAATTGAGCTGAACTCAACTGAACCGAAAGTTTTTATTATGGATTAATGATTTTAATTATGGTTTATTAATTTTTAACTATTGATTATTGATTTTTAATATATACTCCCTCCATTTTTTTTTAAATGCAATAATTTGTCGCGGTACGAGGATTTATGCAAGCTCAACTTTACCATTGTTTAATAAAAACATAAACTATCATCTTGACTATCCCATCACCATTATACCTGACCATCACCATAACCTCACCACCAAGACCACCCACCACTAGAAACCACCTACAAATTCGAATACCCATAACAATAAGATAGCCATAATTTAGACCACCCACCACCAGAAACCATTCCCACCACCCACCACACAGAAACCGCCAGCAGTTTCGAACACCCACCCCCTTGAAATCACTAATTTTCGGCCACACACGAGTTCACCAACCCTGACCTACCTATTCGAACAACCTAAATCCAGGACTTCCATTTTTAGCCACTTGAAACCTTAACTAGATATTCGAATAACGTAACCTAAACCCTAAAACCCAATTCAACTGCTTAATTCCAAACCCTAACCGATCGAAACCCTAACTACCTAATTCGAAGGTTGGGATAATGAAGGTGGTGGTGGCCTGAAGGGCAGCGAAAAAGGGGTTGTGGAGGAAAAAGAAGAGGTTTGCGGTGGTAGGTTGTGGTAGGAGACGAATGAAAGGGGTTTTCGTGGGGGTAGGTGATGAAAGGAAGGAGGTTACTAGTGAGTAACGAATCAACAAGATTTTGCGATCAAGGTTAGAGGGTGATGAATATAACACCCTGGAATTTCCTAACTTCGCTCTCTAGATTTTTCGGAAAACATAATATAAATAATAAAAATAATATTTATTAAATCTCCTAAATAACTAGGAAAACGAAAGTGTTAACGCCACCGTGATAAAAACTAAGGAATTTATCAAAGTACTACAGCGGAAGTCTTGAAAAACCAAAACAAATTTAAAAACTCAACCTCCAAAAATAATCTCAAAACTAAAACCAAACAAAAACCAAAAGAATATCAACTTAAAACTTTATTACACTTCGGAACCATATTAATGACCCTTCCTCGAAATAAAAACAATATCCATAGATAGTTAAATAAATCCATAAGCAGTTAAATTAAGAAACTTCGAAGACTAAAATGCAAGCACTCTTACTCCAGCCCAGCATGAATGACTTATGCCCACTTGTACCTGTAGCTTTTCTTATTCTATACAACTACTCGCCAACAAGTAGGTCATCGTAGGGCCATGTCCAAGACAAAGGCATGCACACAAAACAAACAGTTAGCAAAGCTGAGTACATAACCACTAAAGTCTATGCAACATGAACAAAATAAACTATAGTAAAAGCATACATACATCTTATCATTGACAACTCTTCACCTGTGCATAGACTCAACTTAAACAAATTAATTATTAAATTTAAACTTTGGATTTTGCATCGAACGAGTTTCCTTTCCTTTAAAATTGCCCTATTGGGCACTAACTTGGGAGCAACTCCAAGAAGGTATTACCTATGGCACATAAAGTGACGGAATTCCAGCGCATTAAAAATATAAAAGAGTACAACGTCTTGTACTCCAACTAGAAGTCATAGATCACTGTTCCATACGACTCCCCCCATTGTTCATACTCAAGGTATATACGTTCCAAGATTTTGGTGAGAATCCTCTTTCACTTTATGTGATTAACCGGTTTAACGTAGTTATGACTCACACACATCACAAGCCATATTAATCACTAGTGGAAAAATCGACATTTGTTGCGTCACATTAGCTGCGGTGCTTTGGAATTTTTTATGAACCGCAGCAAATAATTATTGGAAGGTTTGTTAAACTGAAGTATTTGCTAAGGGGAAAAAAACCTCAGCAAATATGTTTTGCGGCGGTCCTTTTGTTTTTGCTACGGTTCTAAGAACCGCAGCAAATAATACGGCAAACTTAAGCAAAAAAAAAACCCGGCCTAATGGAGGAATTATAAAACCTAACACTTAACCTAATTTCACTCTCTCCTTCCTAACCCTAACACCTCTCTCCTTCCTCATTGTAGGGGCCCTGGATTTTTGGGTCCCAAATTTTTTGGTCACCTTTGCCAAACCGTCCGCAGGTCAAGTTAGACCTAAAAATTGGCTTAAGGAAAGGTGAAACGAATTAATTAGACCTTTATTTCAACTGAAATGGAGCGCTGGAACATGTACCACGCTACAGGCGTAGCGCTACAAGGTTTCTCACGCTGACCCTGCAGTGTTACAAGTTCTGTGACGCTACAGTGTCAACGTAGGAAGGTTTGTAACGCTATGGAGGTAGCGTAGTTAACTTCCCAGCGCTGCTCCTTTTTCCTTTTTTTTTTTTTTATCTTTTTTTGCTTCTTTTCAACAGAAATGGAGTGCTGAAACTTGTACCACGCTACAGGTGTAGCGCTACAAGATTTCCCACGCTGACCCTACAGCGTCACAAGTTATGTGATGCTACAATGTCAGCGCGGGAAGGGCTGTAACGCTACAAAGGTAGCGTAGTTAGCTTTCCAGCGCTGCTCTTTTTTTCTTTTAAACCCAATTTTAAATCATTTTACTTGGGAGAAACTTCAATACCGATACCAAACATGCTAATAAGAAGTCGCCAATGAGTTTTAGGAACTAAACTCATAAACCGTGTATTTAGACTAGATACGAATGGGACTCGAATAAGGGACGTTTGTCTAAATTGCACGGAAATCCTCTCCGATCCCATGGGGATGACTCCAAGTTGTGGTCGAGCGAACCAAAGATTGGATTCGGGGGCGAAGGTACTAACATGACGGAGTGCGTCGGGTTAGCCCATAGGCGGCCATTACTAGTTTCCTCTTAACCATACAGAAATTATATTTAGAATCACACATAATTATCAATTTACAAGATTAACAAAAAGCATTAAATTGTTAGTGATAACACAAAAAGCTAATTAATTTAACTCAAACCGTTATTAAAATTGCTTTAGGGAGCCTAACACGATTAGATTTGTCTGAAAGAATTATCTTGGTTAAGCGTTGCAAACAATCAATTTAAGTCTTTTAACGATAATAAGGTGACAAAGCAGTAAATAAATAGTGAAACGACAACTTAAAAGTCCATAACATGATTTTTAGGGCTCTCAGGAAACGTGCCACTTCTCCTTTGAATTCGTCGAGTATTAATTTGGGTGGAGTTTCGATATTATTAAAATTTGTAGCCACTTTTTAGTAAAATTAATAGTAAATAAATAATAAATAATTATTATAAAAAAATAAGGTTGTTAAAAGTAATAATCGGATTAATTAAGTATGAGGGAGAGAGTGAGTAAAAAAGGTGTTGAGAAATGAAGGAAATGATGGTTTTTATAACAGCGTGGGAACCCTAATCGCGCTGGGCTGCTAGTGCGGTACGCCGAATCACGCTGGCCCAGTAGCGCAGGAAACCCTACAACGCTACTAGGGTAGCGCTGTTAACTTAGTCACGCTGAGCTGTCAGCATGACTAAATTAACTGCGCTACGTTTTTTTTGAAAGATCTTATTTTATTTTATTTTATTATTATTATTATTATTATTTTTATTTTATTACATTTATTTTTATTTATTATTAAAATAATAAAAGAGGCATTGGGATAAAAAGGTCCGTTAAATAAGAATGGAAATTTTACAATATTCGAGATTTATTTTTATGCCCAAGTATACTCGATTATCCAATCTTCTAGAGAAATTAGTTTTTTAAACATCATAGAGTCCTGCCGTGGGACGGGGGGACTAAATTAGGTGTCTATAGTTAGCCCCCACTTTAATTGAGTCTGAGTAAGACGAAAATCAAAGTATGTTCGAATCGCTTTTCGAGATTTCCATATTCGGAACCGAGGGCTCCTTATTAAACAATGGGTGTGTCAAGATTTTAGAAAGAAATGGCTTCCAGAACTTAAAAAACTTTTTTGTTTTCGAAAATTGGAATAGTTATTTTCTAATTAATCAATTTTCTTACTTTGAAATCGACATATAGAAAATGAGTTGTAATAAATTCGTTTATCTATTACTGTTTTGAGTAAATTCGCTTATTTACTGAAATTATTGAAAAAAAATGTAATAAATTCGCTTATATATTACTATTTTGAGTAAATTCGCTTACTTACCGAAATTATTGAAAAAATGTAACAAATTCGCTTATTTATTACTGTTTTGAGTAAATTCGCTTATTTACTGAAATCATTGAAAAATTTAATTCGTTTATTTAGAACTGTTATGAGTAAATTCACTTATTTACTGAAATTGTTCAAAACATGTAATAAATTCGTTTATTTACTACTATTTTGAGTAAATTCTCTTAGTTACTGAAATTATTGAAAAAAATGTAATAAATTCGCTTATTTATTACTATTTTGAGTAAATTCGCTTATTTATTGAAATTATTGAAACAGTGTAATAAATTCGTTTATTTATTACTATTTGGAGTAAATTCACTTATATACTGATATTATTGAAAAAAATGTAATAAATTCACTTATTTATTACTATTTTGAGTAAATTCGCTTATTTACTAAAATTATTGAAAAATGTAATAAATTCGTTTATTTATTACTATTTTGAGTAAATTCGCTTATTTACTGAAATTATTTAAAAAATGTAATAAATTCGTTTATTTATTACTATTTTGAGTAAATTCGCTTATTTACTTAAATTATTGAAAAAATGTAATAAATTCGTGTATTTATTACTATTTTGAGTAAATTCTCTTATTTACTGAAATTATTGAAAAAATGTAATAAATTCGTTTATTTATTACTATTTGGAGTAAATTCGCTTATTTACTGATATTATTAAAAAATTTAATAACTTCGTTTATTTATTACTATTTTTAGTAAATTTGCTTATTTGCCGAATATATTGACAAAAGCTCACAAGGTGGTCATGAGATAACACCGTATCCTAATGTAATCCACTCTTGGAACATTTGGAATAAAGCATGAGAAAAGGATCATCATCAAAATCAAATCCAAAGCAAAACAATATAGCAAAACACAACGACATGCGCCAGCTGTGTAGCGATGTTGCAGCAACTACGCTGAAGAAGTAGCGCGGCAAGTGCTGCGACGCTGAGCTTATCAGCGCGACTACTTTAGTCACGCCCTTAGGTCAGCGTGCTACTATTTTCTGTGCTGTGCTGTGGTTGTTGCTTGATTTGCAAATGTTGATGTTGAAATTGTGCTGTGCAGGTAGCGAGATTGATTTATCGACGCTAAGGTCAACCGTTAAAACTAAACTACTATTTTGGCTCAAGTGATGCCTATAAGTCGGGTTAATTACAAAAACCAGTATATATTGAGAAATTAGAAGATAGAGGTAAAGGACTTATGATGTAATACTTTTCAAATAAATACATATATATTCAAAGAGTGGGGGATAATAACAATTACAAACAAATGGGTGTTAGTGATCAAAATGCTTATAAGTCGTGCGCGGTTGTAGTGGTCACACTGCACTAGTAGCGTGTTCAGCGCAGCGACGCTGAAGCTGCAGCGCTGGAACTTCAAACGCGCAATGAGTTTTTTTTTTCAAGCTTACTTTTGAGAACTATGGGATAAATTTGTGCTTACATTAGAGGATTGATTGCTATAATTTATTCAATTTGTAGTCATAAGGATGTTAAGCTTGTGACAATTTACAACTGCTCTTGTTTTTATCAAACATGTGTGTTTTTGGCAAATGATTGTCCTAATGATGTTAAAATGAAGTATAATGTTCCATGAATCATTTGAGAATTGTTCTTATTACTCATGTCATGACCCATGTATTTTGACATTTTAAAGAGTAGTAGGCTCTTAATTAGAGAGTGTAGTTGATTAGTCTTAATCAAAACTAGAAAAATACTTCTTGAATAGTTTTAATTATAAGGGCAATGAGCTCTTAATTAATAATCAAAAGTGAAAAAAAAATGCTCTTGATCATTTTATTTATAAGAGTAATGGGCTCTAGAAAAAAAAAATGCTCTTGATTAAATTATTTTATTTATAATCAAAAGTGAAAATAATGCTCTTAATTTAATAAAGAAGAGTAATGGACTCTTAATTAATAATCAAAAGTGAAAATGCTCTTGATTAATTTATTTTATGTATAAGAGTAACGTGCTCTTAATTTAATAAAGAAGAGCAATGGGATTTTAATTAATAATCAAAAGTGAAAAAAAATGTTCTTGATTAATTTTTATATGAGTAACGTGCTCTTAATTTAATTAATAATCAAAAGTGAAAATGCTCTTGAAAATTTTACTTTATTTATAAGAGTAGCGTGCTGTTAATTTAATAAAGAAGCGCAATGGACTCTTAAATTAATAATCAAAAGTGAGAAAAAATGCTCTTGATTAATTTATTTAATTTATAAGAGTAAAGTGCTCTTAATTTAATAAAGAAGAGCAATTGACTATTAGTAAAAGATGCTCTTGCTAAGTTAATAAGCTATCCTAGTTTGTGGATTACAGTAATGTCCCTAGAAACGAGCAAGCAAGATGGAGGGGAGAGAGAGGGAAGAACGGATACCCGTAAGTTTCGTGCTAAAAACCGTTCAAAGAGTAAGAATCGAGTACCACACCCTGCATGGGAGCCCCCACTTGAGTGGGATAATCGTGTCTTGAAAATTGATCCTGACCAACATATATCTTCTCGAGCATCAAGAGGAATTGTAAGTAATATGTTTTTTTTTTCGGTTTTCTCAATATTTTACAAATTTTAGATGATATATGTAAGTGAAATGTTATAGGTTGATGATGAATTACGACGATATGATTTCGGGAAGATGCTTGGTAAAATTTATGATACTCTTGATGCAAATACCAAAGAGTTGATTAAGGTGACTGGTTTTCAAGAATTCTTAGAATCTTATGTCGAGAAAGAGAGATGTAAGATGTCTGCTTGTTTAGTTAGGGGAATGATGGAATGGTTTTGGGATACAACTAACACCTTTCATTTCCCATGGGGAGAGATGGCTATAACTCCTTCCGATTATGGGATGATTACTGGATTACCCTTGGCGGGTATGGATATCATCCCTAATGAAGGAATGACAGGAAAAGAGCCAATGATAGGTGATTTACTTGGGCCAATCTACACTCGATTAAAATTGTATGAGAGAGTTTTCCCTTGGAGTGAATTGTCGGAAGCTTTAGCCAATGAAGACATTATGGCAGAAACCACTTCCCTTCAAAGAGCTAGGATCTTCCTTTTATATTTGATTGGTAGTGCCTTTTTAACAGAAAAAGGGCAACGAGTGGCCTTTTCTCTTATCCCGTTATTGTCAGTTTTGAAGGAATCAAAGATTATTGCTGGGGGAAAGCGGGTTATGTTCATTTAATATCTGAAATGTGTAAGACATCCCGAGTCATGGATGACCTGCTAAAGAGAGAATGTGTCCCAGCTTCCCTAGGAGGCATTCCTCGAGTTATTGAGGTAACAAATTCTTTTACAATGTGCTTATCCACTNCTTTTACAATATGCTTATCCACTTATTTACATCTTATTTTGCTTTTTTCTAACCTTTTCTTTTCAGGTGTGGTACTTTGAACATTTCCCAACTCTTACCCCAATAAATGACCGACCTAAGAGATTCCCGATGAGCCGCAGATGGGGAAGACGACTTAACATTCATCATACGACGGATGTAATACGCCAATCCATTTATAACTGATATACGTGTTTTATGTTGTGTTTTTCCCCCATTTTCGGTTGATTCTTGTGCTAAATAGTTAAGTTTGTGGCTTTGTTTCGATTAAATATCGTATTTCGATGTTACGTTTATGTTTTGGATTGGTTTTAGCATCTTTAGTTGACTTTTAGAGCCTTTTGCGGTTACTTTATACTTTTTCGGTTATTACGCGTGGTTTTCGGTTTCGTTTATATGTTACAGGAGCGTAATAGAGAGTTATGAAGTCAATGGAGGCTAAAACGAGTCAAAATGTACTTGTCTCGGGATACGTGCCAAGTTACGAGAAGCTACGAACAACATTCGAAGAATCGAGCGAAGAAATAAGAAAGATCGTCAAAATATAGGCATGCAAGCAAGATGCGGGCGCAACCCTTAGTCACCATTTTGATCTATGTGCCCGCATCATAGATCAGAGAGCCAAGAAGTCCCAAACCGTGAAGGTGGCGGGCGCAGGTCTTTGTTTTCTCTCCCCGATTGATTTTTCCGCGCGGTTTTGCTTCGTGGGTTTTATTTTAATAAAACCCAAATTACTATATATATAAAATGTAAAGGGGGCACGAACCTAACTAGTTTTTATCATATTTTTAGACCTAGGATTCCGATATCACTTTTTCTCTCTAGAATTTTAGGTTTAATTATTTTGTTCATGAATTCAAGCTTTCAATCAATGCAATTCAATCTATATATTGGTAATTTCTTTCCTTATGCTTTTCAATCCTTTTAATTTCATGTTTCTCTTTAATTTCTTAGTTTTTAGTCTAGATTAATTAGTTTTGTTGTTTTTGTTCTTAATTTAGTTTTATTAGTAATTAATTTAGTTTTCATTAATTTCTTGTTCATGATCACGTTATTTAATTTCAATTTTGCTTTTGTTCCCTTAATTATGAGTGAGTAGTCGTTTTCTCTTGGGTTAGGGGATCTATGATCATGACTTGAATTTAAATTAAGTTTTCTAATTAGTTTTTGGCTTCTAATTGAATTCCTACTATTAATTTCGAGCGATTGCAATTAAATTGTGGCCAGATTTAGTTGTATGTTAGGTTATTGTTGAAATCGAGGCCGAGAGGTAAGATTACCACAATTAGACCACTGAATAGTAGGCAAAAACGAATTTATGCGAGCGAGAGCCGGTAAAGGAGTTTTGAGGGAGTCTAAGTTCGAGAGAATTAGTGAGCCCTAGTTCAATGAATGCCAATGAATTGATTAGTGAGCGTTAATTGAGTTTGTTGATTGATGATAGTGAACCGATAGCCCTAGGTTTCCATTAATAGAGTTTTAATCGTAATTTCCCGCTCATTTCTTTAGTTTCAATCCTAGGTCTTCTTATTTTTAGAAATCATTTCCACCAAGGCCCATTACACGCTTTAGGCTTTTTAGAGCTAGTAGAATTTAATAGCTTCCTAAGGATTCGATCCCTACTTCCCTAGCTATATTAGTTAGTGTTGTTCGGTTATTTTTGAGAGGTGTGCGACAGCCTGCATCAAATTTTGGCGCCGTTGCCAGGGAGGCAATTTTTAATTCTATTAGTCGGGTTTAAAGTGTTCATTTATTTCTATTTTCAGTTTTATTTCTTCACCTCAAGGAGCCTTCACGTTCTTTGAGGTAGTTTTCATTTCGGTTTCGAGTTTCGATTGTGTGCAGGTATTAGGTTGTATGCNGTATTAGGTTGTATGCCGGTTTGGATTAATCCTGAACTGGAAAGATCGTTGCATAAGAGGAGTCGTAGAAGGAAGTGGAGATCACGAAGAAGCATTCTTTCCGAACGAACACTGGTTGATTTGACACAATTATTTGCTGATTACCGTTAATGCCTTGAATCTTTTAATTTGATCAAACACCGCACTAATCTCAGTACCAATCATTCAATCACCCGATTGTAATTACCTTTTGAAATTATGTGTGATGCTAGTGATTATGCTGTAGTGCCGTGTTAGGTCAGAGGAATGACAAGATTTTTCATGCTATTTCTATGCTAGTAAACTTCAGATCCAGCTCAAATCAACTATCAACGACTGAAAAAGAACTGCTTGCTATAGTGTATGCTCTCGATAAATTTCGCTCTTATCTTATAGGTTCGAAAGTTATTATTTACACTACCATGCAGCTTTAAAGTACTTACTTGGAAAGAAAGAAGCAAAACCGAGGCTTATTATTAGGTGGATTTTTCTCCTTCGAAATTCGATCTCGAAATCCGTGACAAGGAAGGTGTAGAGAATGTGGTGCGCAACACCTATCTAGGATTCGATATGAAGATGGAGAGATTTCAACTCCTATTGATGACTCTTTTCCTGATGACCATCTTTTGGCTATGATTTCTAGCACTCCATGGTTTGCTGATTATGCTTATTTTTTTGGATTATGTTACCTCCCGATCTTACTTGTTAGGAACGAAAAAAGTTTTATATGTATATAGGCGTTATTTTTGGGATGACCCTAACTTGTTTCGTGAGTGTGCAGATGGCTTATATCGCAGGTGTGTACCAGGTTGGGAGGTCTATGGAGTTCGGCACCATTGCCACTCATCACCTTATGGAGGACATGCTGGACCCGCCAAAAACATGTTTAAGGTGTTGCAATCCGGTTTCTATTGGCCTACGATACTCAAGGATGCTAGAGACTTTGTCATGTCTTGTGATTCATGCCAGCGACATGTAATATCTCAAAAAGGCATGAAATGCCTCAAACTGGTATTTTAGAAGTTGAAATCTTCGATGTTTGGGGTATTGATTATATGGGTCCATTCCCTTCTTCTAACGGTAATCGTTTTATATTGGTCGCTGTGGATTATGTTTCCAAATGGGTGGAAGCAATTGCTTCTCCCCTAGTGATGCTAACACCGTTCTAAATGTTTAAGCAGGTTATTTTCCTAGGTTCGGAGTCCTAAGCTATCATCAGTGATGGGGAACGCACTTTCATGAGAAAAGGTTGGATAAGCTGCTAGAGAATACGGTGTTTACCACAGACGGGATTGGATATCACCCCACAAACCAGTGGTCAAGTCGAGGTTTCAAACCGAGAAACCAAGTCCTTCTAGAGAAGATGGTTGCGAAATCGAGGAAGGACTGGATATAACAGCTTCATGAGGCTTTATGGGCGTCAAAACAGCATTTAAAACTCCAATTGGCACTTCCCATATAGATTAGTTTATGAAAAAGCGTGCCATCTTCCAGTAGAACTTGAATACAAAGCTTATTGGGCAATCAAGGAATTAAACATGGACGCTAAGCTTGCGGGGTGAAAAACGGTTGCTACAGTTGAATGAATTAGATGAATTTCGGCTAGGAGCATATGATGGTGCCAAAATTAAAGAAAGACAAAAAAAATGGCACAATAAACGAATCAAGAAAAGGAGTTTCAAGTCGGTGATAAGGTTCTATTGTTTAACTCAAGACTTCGATTATTCCCTGGAAGCTGAAATGTAGATGGAGTGGCCCCTTTACTGTCATAAATGTTAGCAAATTTGGCTATGTTGATGTTCAAGTGAAAAGGGTGAATATTTAAAGTTAACGGTCAACGGTTGAAGCCATACTATGAGATGTCATTGGTTTGGTTGAAGTCATCCAACTCGATGATCACAAGACGCCTTGATCACTAATGCAGCCATGGTCAAGCTAGTGACCTTAAAAGAGCGCTCCTCGTGGAGGCAACCCAGCTTTCTATCCCTTCTTTTCTCTTTTTGCATGTCTTTGTGTGTTTTCGTAGTTTAGTATAGCTGTTGTTTTGATTTTGTGAATTCTAGCTAGGTCTAAGTGTTTAATGTTTAATTGGGGTATGAAGGAGAGTTTAAGAGTTAAAACGTCTTAGTGTTGATTAATAATAATAATTCATAAGTTAAGTCATTAATAAGGAGAAAAATATCAGCGAAACATACCTGCAGAGGTGACCTGCGGGCGCATCGTTCATTTTCCACCCCCTTCTATGCGCCCGCATTATAGATCAGAGAGTTTGGAAAACTCTGCAGATTGAACCTGCGGGCGGCAGCCTCATCGCTCTTTGTTCCCTGCGGGCGCAGGTTGTCCTTGCGTAAACCCGTCATCATTTTTTTCTTTTTCTCGCTGGGGTCCCTCCTTCTTTATCCGCCCGTTAATTTTTTTTCTGCCCCCCCCTAATTATTTATATTATTATTATTATTATATTATTAGTTTATTAGTATTATATTATATTATATTATTATTTTATTAGTATATTATTAGATTATATATATTAAATGCTTTTATTTCAATATTATTCTTAATTTCCTAAACTCTCAATCATCTTCCTCCTCACACCATTAAAACCCCAAAAACCTCAATTTAAATCACTATAACTCACTCCATACTACTCCAAATCACTTCAAATTTTAACCAACACTCCTCTCACTACTCTAACACTTCTTGGAGTTAATTTGAAAAAATCACGAATTGCATAACCTAGGTTCGAAATTTGAATTCAACTTGGGTTTGTCTTGTGGTTGCTTCTTCATTCTTTTCTTCAAATTTCTTGCTCTATTATCATCTACTAAGGTATATTTCCTTTTCACCATCAATTATATGAAGTTTTATGAAGTTTTCATGAATTTTCAATTTTTGGGTATTTTCATTACGAATTTAATTGGTCACTCTAACTTGATTGTTGTTGTTCATGAGTGTTTGCTAGTTTATTTTTATGCTTCTTATCATGTTTGAGTTGTTAGTTATAAGTAATTGGAAGTTTTGTGCCTTTTGGATGAGCAAGATTTCCATGAAATTTTCAATGATCATTCATGAAGTTGTTGTTATTAGGAGTGTTAACTAGTTAAATTCTTATTTAAAGTCTTTAGAATGCTTAATCTGCTATGATTACCACATTGCTTACTTAGAACTATAGCTTTCCTCATGAATTTCTACTAGCAACTTTCATGTTAAACTTTATGCTTAAAACGGTTAGTAGTTGCTACTTTGTCTTAACTAGTCATTCTTCTTTGCTCTAAAGTCTCATTGAAGTTGTTTGGGATGTGTTAAGGCATTAATTATTCAATGGTGATGTTTATATAATGGGCGTAAGTTGGTTTTTGGTGTTGCACTTGATGCTCTTTTATGAATTGAGCTTGGACATGTTGTTTTGGAGGCTAGTATGCAAGTAATGCTTAAGTTTGAATGTTTTGTGGCTGCACTCTTGGCTTTTAGTTTGATTAGAACTTTGTAGTTCTCATTGGGTTAGTTGCCTTATAAACGGGTCATGCCGAAATTTCCGGCATAATCCTGTTTGAACTTTGATTATATGATGACTACAATGCCTTGATTTCCTTCTTTGATTATGCTTTCACATCTTACTATTCTTTATGCTTTCATGATTGACATTGATTTTGGTTTCGAGACTTGCTTTAATGGAATGCTAATCTCTGTCTTTCATGCATATGTCTTGTAGGACCATGAGGAAATCAATTGCAACTACTTGGCGGAGGCCCCAAAATCTCAGAAAACCGGGGCATCCTCTTCCGCTTCAAAGGGAAAGCAGCCATCCTCCTCAAGAACACCACCTCACAACCGTCAGATAGACATAAACGGCTTGATAAGCTTCCAAAAGAATAATTAGGTCCACCCGGTCTCCACAAAGAAACATGGTACAAGCTTGGTATCACCGATCAATGATGAGAATGGCTTACCGGATCGGATGGGGAACTGAATCAACACCACTATGCCACCCTGATGGAAAAACCCAGCAGTCCCACACACATACCGGAGTTCACCTTGGAGTTCCTATCCGTTACCACATCCATGTTACCCAGGAGACTCCTAGTGCTGAAAGAAAGACACACATTAGTTTCACCATCTTCGGCAACACTATGAGATGGATGTTGATAAACTAAATGAGCGATTTCTATGGAACCTTGAGAACCATTGGTCTACAGCTGACAGAGAGTGGGGACCGTACTTTGAGGTAGCCTGGTGGGAGAGAATCACTGATGGCAGCTCCCCTTCATTTCTACCACCGCCAAAGCATCAGAGGTAAACACACCCTGCCCTTCGGTATTTCCTGAGGTTCGTGGTTTACTGGCTTTTTTCTAGAGAGAATTAGGGCAATTTTACCCTGATGAGATCAGACATTATGGATGGTGACAGGGATAGCTAGACAGCTCCTCTCCATATAACTTCGGGTTCTTTTTAGCCCGCCGGTTCGCTGAAATTGCAGAGGGATCACTAACACTGGTACTATCTATATCGGTGCATGATTACATGCGGGCCCCACCCTAGGTCATACGGAGTAGATCCACCAGTTAAACCCGATCGAGGAAAACCCCTACCTCGACACGATTGCCTTGAGAGCTGCTAACTTCATTAGAAACTATACAAGAGGGCACATGAGAAGTTTGTTTGGTGTGTTCGGGAAATTTCATGGTGCTACTTGCCTAATGCCTATGTTAGCCTCACCTATCAAGAGCACCCAGACGCCAGAACCCTTGGAGGATCCCCCTGACAACATCCCACTACAGGAGAGAGCAGATTCAGAGAAGAGGGTTGTGGCGATGGTCAACCTAATAATCAGCAAGCAGGCGGTCAGGCCCAACATCCACCAACCCCACCACGACATGCATGCTGGTCACTCCTCCTCCACTTTCGACATGACCCCCTGATGAACCGATTTGATGATATCATCTCTATAACCAGCAGCGTGTTCGACATGATAGATCATTCACCTTCGCAGACTCCGCTCTGATGTGATTTGCTACAAAGAGTCCAGTGGAGGGACACACGAGCAATGTTGAAGCTGGGACGGTTCAGGGGATTCCCGAACCTCCTAACTGGCCACCCACATACGACCCTAGCAGTGAGCCACCTCTTATCCCCTATCAGCTGTTCTATGACCAATACTATCCTAGGTACTGGGACTGGTCAGTAGAGCTCGGCTTCGCCTCCTTCTCCTGCTTTTGTATGGTTATTTGTCCCGGGAAGGGACAAAATTTGGTTTGGGGGAGATTTATTGTATTTTTGTACTTTTTGCTTAGTTCTTTTTCTTTTTTTTTTTTGCTTTTTTTTTTTTCTTTTTCTTTTCTTTTTTTTCTTTTTTTTTTTCTTCTTTTCTTTACTTTTCTTTGGAGATTGGTTTGTTTTTTCCTTTTTGGAGGATATAATTCGAGCGGGATTGTATTATTGATTAAGTACTTAGTTGGACTGCTGTTATGAATTGTACCGTCCGCTTGGTTAGATCATTCCACCACCTCTCCTTTGTTTCTTTTGGTGTGCTCAGTTAGTTTTATACTGCTTTCTTAGTTTAGTTTATTGCTTCTTAGGAATGTTTCATGGTTTGTACCATTCATTAGGAAGGGGAGTTACATGTGACCAAAAAGATGTACAGTTTTCTTAGGTTTATTTTAGAGAGTTGACTTAATGGATTATTCGTGTCCCAGTTGAGTTTTATTGTCGGCGTAATTGATACTTCTGTACCCCTGTGCTTATTTGAAAACTTTAGACTCTGACTGCGATGGATCCACATGTGTGATTTGTTGCTATGACTTGAATTTGATTGCTTGATTTCCTTTTATGGTCAACTCTTCTCAACCTTGCTTGGGAATTGGACTGAACTGTGTAAGCGGAGGATTTAAGCCACTTTGAATATAAATTCATTCATATTTTCTTTTCATGTGTGCTTAGTTCTTGGTGCAATTTGATCTTGGGTTTTTGACTCTTGGATTCTGGAGCTTTAATATTTTGGATTGTGTATGTTGCCCGCATGAAAAGGCTCTCATTTCTCTTTTGAGCTTCAAATTTCATTTCCCACATTTAAATTTCCCTGATCCCATGTTTTGAGCTTTTATCCCTTTCATTGTATTTTAGCCCATTACAAGCCTATTAGCCCTTTTACATAATGCATTATATGCCCAAACTTGGTTGGGGGAGTTTGAAAGTAGTTGTGATGTTGTTAAAATAAAGTTTTGAAAGGTGTTATGAAGATTGATGGTGCGATAGTGGAAATGTTTTGATGAAAGTTAAATTATAAAGTTCACATATAAGGCTCTGCATACCATTGTCTAGGCTGTTGTAGTAATTAAAAAGTCATATTTTATTCATGGCCTAGTTATGTATGGTGATGATTTTGTTTATTGTTTATTGAATTCTAAGCAAAAAACATCATTAAGAGTCGTGAAACTATGTTTTATTATGCATGAAAAATAAAGTGAAGGAAAAAAAAAGTATGAAAGCATAATAAAGTTGAAATAAAAAGAGAAGAATAAAAATAGAAGTTTAAGTTTGTGAAGTAGTGGTTGATAATTGAATTATGAGATTTATGGTGTTGATGTGAAAAATAAAACAGTTTTGTTTGAGTTGGTTGAATTGGATGTTGGAGATGTTGACGATTGCTTTGGAGTTGTTGACGGTTTTCTTGATTTTTATATGCGTATACCCCGCATTCCCCACATTATCCAAAATTTATCCTACCCATCACCCCATCCACGTTACAAGCTTATTAAGTCCTTTTGATCTTCGTGCACATGCTATGGTTATTGTGAAGTGAATCCTTTGTCAAGGTCTTAGAGTATTAATCGCATTCCGGTCGACATTTAGGATGAGGGATCCCTCAAACACTTTCATAGGTGTGAGATGTGGGTTTCGGGTTCTCAAAATTGCATTTAAACACATTTGCAATGCATTCCACATTTGGTTGGGGAGGTGAGGGTTAGAGGCTTCATTGTTATAAGCTCATCATTAATTGTGTGAAGTGACAACCCGTGAGCTACTCTAGTCATCGATTCATTAAACTTTCTTGGTTGGTTTTGTTTGACCCGTATTTAGGAGGACAGTAATTGGTGCTTGATTGGTGGCCTTGATCCATTGCCTTCGGATGTCTCTTGAGTTATGATGCTTACTTTGTTTTTATGGGGTGTAGTCAATTTCGTGTGATTGCTCGGGACGAGCAAAGATCTGATTTGGGGGAAATTAATATAAGTGTAAGAGGAGTCGTAGAAGGAAGTGGAGATCACGAAGAAGCATTCTTTCCGAACGAACACTGGTTGATTTGACACAATTAATTGGTGATTTGAACATTTCCGATAGTTCTGATAAACAAGAAGAGATGTCAGGATCACAGTTCAACGAGAATAACCCACCACGGGATGATGCACCACCGCCGCCACCACCACAAGCAAGGTCCTTAAAAGACTATTCTCAGCCGAGTTCTGCAACAGTGGGAGGTGGATACCGAGTTCCTGATATAGAGGC
This sequence comes from Suaeda aralocaspica, assembly GCA_016808085.1. Taxonomy (NCBI): domain Eukaryota; kingdom Viridiplantae; phylum Streptophyta; class Magnoliopsida; order Caryophyllales; family Amaranthaceae; genus Suaeda; species Suaeda aralocaspica. The sequence continues at coordinate 2,896,741 of PYUH01000015.1, read as the reverse complement.
CCTGAATTTCGAATCGAAGCTAGCTTTGGTGAACATGGTTGAAAGAAATCAGTTTGCAGGCACAATAAAAGAAGATCCGAACTTACATGTGAATAACTTCATTCAGTACTGCAATCCGAAATCAGTACTGCAATACAATCATGCAGAAAAGGAGAAGGAAGCATCAAAGAAGCAAGCTCCAGCAGCAGATTCAGTTACTGATACGATTCCTCCCTCAAAGGTGCCGTTACCCATTCTGAACAGGGTAACCAGGAGTAAGAATGATAATCACTTTCGTAAATTCCTTGACATAGTTAAAAATTTGCAAGTTACTATGCCTTTTACTGATTTAATTACTCAAGTGCCTACTTATACTAAATTTTTGAAAGATATTTTGAGCAGGAAACGTGAGTTGAATGTAACAGAGGCAGTTTCACTCACCGAGGAGTGCAGTGCAATCCTTCAAAATAAATCTCCTCCTAAGTTGAAGGATCCAGGCAGTTTTTCAATTCCATGTAATATAGGTCCTCTATTTATTGATAAGGCTCTATGTGATTTGGGAGCTAGTGTAAGTGTGATGCCCTTATCAATTTGTAAGAAGCTTGACATGGGAGAACTTAAATTTACTAATGTTACTTTGCAGATGGCGGATAGAACTGTAAAATACCCTAAGGGTGTTTTAGAAGATGTACCTGTTAGAGTAGGAAAATTTTTCATTCCTGTTGACTTTGTTGTCCTTGATATTGATGAGGATGCTCATATCCCCATCATTCTAGGTAGACCTTTCCTACATACTGCAGGTGCCGTCATTGATGTTAAAAATGGAAGTTTAACTCTTTCTGTAGGGGATGATAAAGTGACATTTAATCTTAATAATGCAATGAAAAACCCCATGATAGAGCAGTCATGTTATAGGATCGATATTATTGGTGAAATTGTTTTGGATGACATGCCTCGATCCCTCACAAAGGATCCCCTAGAGGCCATTTTGTGTTTGGATGCTAATGCAGGTGAAGGAGATTCGGAAATTGATGCTATAGGCCACGAATTGAACAATGAGAAGATGACTTTAGAGGAGAGCCAAAGGTATCAATCATTGCCTCAGCAATCGTTGCCTCAGCAACCATATGCCATCAAAGAGGTAACACAGCCCGAAATGAAACCCCTTCCCCCTAATTTAAAATATGCTTTTCTAGATGATGCCGAGTTGTATCCAGTCATAGTTAGTTCTAAACTTACCGATAGTCAACTTGAAAAGTTGCTTGCTGTGCTTAAAACTCACAAAAAGGCTATTGGTTATACACTTGATGATCTAACTGGAATAAGTCCTGATTTTTGCATGCATAGAATTCATCTAGAAGATGGCCATAAGCCTTGTATACAGGGACAAAGGAGACTTAACCCTAACATGCAGGAAGTGGTGAAGAAAGAGGTTCTCAAACTTCTTGATGCAGGTATCATTTATGCTGTGCCAGATTCTCAATGGGTAAGTCCAGTGCAGGTAGTCCCTAAGAAGGGGGGAACAACTGTTGTGCGAAATGATAAAAATGAACTTATCCCTACTAGGGTTGTTACAGGTTGGCGAATGTGCATTGACTACCGGAAATTAAATGTTGCCACCAAAAAGGATCACTTCCCTCTACCTTTTATTGATCAAATATTAGAAAGGCTAGCAACTAATAAATATTTTTGTTATCTAGATGGTTATTCTGGATTATTCCAAATACCTATCTATCCTGATGATCAATCCAAAACTACATTTACATGCCGCTATGGCACTTTTGCTTACCGCAGAATGCTTTTTGGTCTATGTAATGCCTCTGCTACCTTTCAAAGATGTAAGATGGCTATATTTTCCGAGTTCATAGAGTCTAGCATGGAAGTCTTCATGGATGATTTTAGTGACTATGGTATTGATTTTGATTCATGTTTGGCTAACCTAACTAAAGTGCTTAAAAGATGTGAACAGGTGAATTTGGTCCTCAATTGGGAGAAGTGTCACTTTATGGCGACGGAAGGGATTGTCCTAGGACATCTAGTCTCTGAAAGAGTTATTGAAGTAGATAAAGCTAAAATCCAAGTTATTGAACAATTACCTCCACCAGTAAGTGTAAAAGGTGTTAGAAGCTTTCTAGGTCATGCAGGGTTTTACCGTAGATTCATCAAAGATTTCTCTAAAATTGCTAAACCCTTAACACAATTGCTATTAAAAGATGTCGAGTTTAATTTCACCGATGAATGCCTTGAATCTTTTAATTTGATCAAACAAGCACTAATCTCAGCACCAATCATTCAATCACCCGATTGGTAATTACCTTTTGAAATTATGTGTGATGCTAGTGATTATGCTGTAGGTGCCGTGTTAGGTCAGAGGAATGACAAGATTTTTCATGCTATTTACTATGCTAGTAAGACTTCAGATCCAGCTCAAATCAACTATGCAACGACTGAAAAAGAACTGCTTGCTATAGTGTATGCTCTCGATAAATTTCGCTCTTATCTTATAGGTTCGAAAGTTATTATTTACACTGACCATGCAGCTTTAAAGTACTTACTTGGCAAGAAAGAAGCAAAACCGAGGCTTATTAGGTGGATTTTTCTCCTTCAAGAATTCGATCTCGAAATCCGTGACAAGGAAGGTGTAGAGAATGTGGTTGCAGACCACCTATCTAGGATTCGATATGAAGATGGAGAGATTTCAACTCCTATTGATGACTCTTTTCCTGATGACCATCTTTTGGCTATGATTTCTAGCACTCCATGGTTTGCTGATTATGCTAATTATGTAGTTGGATGAGTGTTACCTCCCGATCTTACTTGTTAGGAACGAAAAAAGTTTTTATATGATATTAGGCGTTATTTTTGGGATGACCCTAACTTGTTTCGTGAGTGTGCAGATGGCTTATATCGCAGGTGTGTACCAGGTTGGGAGGTCTATGGAGTTCGGCACCATTGCCACTCATCACCTTATGGAGGACATGCTGGACCCGCCAAAACAATGTTTAAGGTGTTGCAATCCGGTTTCTATTGGCCTACGATACTCAAGGATGCTAGAGACTTTGTCATGTCTTGTGATTCATGCCAGCGGACATGTAATATCTCAAAAAGGCATGAAATGCCTCAAACTGGTATTTTAGAAGTTGAAATCTTCGATGTTTGGGGTATTGATTATATGGGTCCATTCCCTTCTTCTAACGGTAATCGTTTTATATTGGTCGCTGTGGATTATGTTTCCAAATGGGTGGAAGCAATTGCTTCTCCCCATAGTGATGCTAACACCGTTTTAAGAATGTTTAAGCAGGTTATTTTTCCTAGGTTCGGAGTCCCTAGAGCCATCATCAGTGACGGGGGAACGCACTTNTGATGGGGGAACGCACTTTCATGAGAAAAGGTTGGATAAGCTGCTAGAGAAATACGGTGTTTACCACAGGACGGGATTGGCATATCACCCACAAACCAGTGGTCAAGTCGAGGTTTCAAACCGAGAAACCAAGTCCATTCTAGAGAAGATGGTTGCGAAATCGAGGAAGGACTGGAGTAACAAGCTTCATGATGCTTTATGGGCGTACAAAACAGCATTTAAAACTCCAATTGGCACTTCCCCATATAGATTAGTTTATGAAAAAGCGTGCCATCTTCCAGTAGAACTTGAATACAAAGCTTATTGGGCAATCAAGGAATTAAACATGGATGCTAAGCTTGCGGGTGAAAAACGGTTGCTACAGTTGAATGAATTAGATGAATTTCGGCTAGGAGCATATGATAGTGCCAAAATTTATAAAGAAAAGACGAAAAAATGGCACAATAAACGAATCAAGAAAAGGGAGTTTCAAGTCGGTGATAAGGTTCTATTGTTTAACTCAAGACTTCGATTATTCCCTGGAAAGCTGAAATGTAGATGGAGTGGCCCCTTTACTGTCATAAATGTTAGCAAATTTGGCTATGTTGATGTTCAAAGTGAAAAGGGTGAAATATTTAAAGTTAACGGTCAACGGTTGAAGCCATACTATGAAGGAGATGTCATCGGTTTGGTTGAAGTCATCCAACTCGATGATCACAAGACGCCTTGATCACTAATGCAGCCATGGTCAAGCTAGTGACCTTAAAAGAGCGCTCCTCGGGAGGCAACCCGAGCTTTCTATCCCTTCTTTTCTCTTTTTGCATGTTTTTGCGTGTTTTTGTGTGTTTNTGTCTTTGTGTGTTTTCGTAGTTTAGTATAGCTGTTGTTTTGATTTTGTGAAGTCTAGCTAAGGGTCTAAGTGTTTAATGTTTAATTGGGGTAATGAAGGAGAGTTTAAGAGTTAAAACGTGCTTAAGTGTTGATTAATAATAATAATTCATAAGTTAAGTCATTAATTAAGGAGAAAAATATCAGCGAAACATACCTGCAGAGGTGACCTGCGGGCGCATCGTTCATTTTCCACCCCCTTCTATGCGCCCGCATTATAGATCAGAGAGTTTGGAAAACTCTGCAGATTGAACCTGCGGGCGCAGCCCTCATCGCTCTTTTGTTCCCTGCGGGCGCAGGTTGTCCCTGCGGTAACCCGTCATCATTTTTTTTCTTTTTATCGCGTGGGGCCTCCTTCTTTATCCGCCCGTTAATTTTTTTTTCGGCCCCCCCTTAATTTTATTATACTTATATTATTATTATTATTTTTATTATTTTTATTATTATTATTATCATTATATCCTTTTATTATTAATATTATTTTTATTTTCACCTTTTTAATCTATTAAANTCAAATCACTATAACTCACTCCATACTACTCCAAATCACTTCAAATTTTAACACAACACTCGTCTCACTACTCTAAACAACTTCTTGGAGTTAAAATTTGGAAAAAATCACGAATTGCATAACCTAGGGTTCGAAATTTGAATTCAACTTGGGTTTGTCTTGTGGGTTGCTTCTTCAATTTTCTTCAAAATTTCTTGCTCTATTATCATCTACTAAGGTATAATTTCCTTTTCATCCAATTTATATGAAGTTTTATGAAGTTTTCATGAATTTTCAATTTTTGGGTATTTTCATTACGAATTTAATTGGTCACTCTAAACTTGATTGTTGTTGTTCATGAGTGTTTGCTAGTTATTTTTATGCTTCTTTATCATGTTTGGAGTTGTTAGTTATAAGTAATTGGAAGTTTTTGTGCCTTTTGGATTGAGCAAGATTTCCATGAAATTTTCAATGATCATTCATGAAGTTGTTGTTAATTAGGAGTGTTAACTAGTTAAATTCATGTTTAAAGTCTTTAGAATGCTTAAAATCATGCTTATGATTACTTCATTGCTTACTTAGAACTATAGCTTTACTCATGAATTTCTACTAGCAACTTTCATGTTAAACTTTATGCTTTTAAAATGGTTAAGTAGTTGCTACTTGTCTTAACTAGTCATTCTTCTTTGCTCTTAAAGTCTCATTGAAGTTGTTTGGATGTGTTAAGGCATTAATTATTCAATGGTTGATGTTTATATAATGGCGTAAGTTGGTTTTTGGTGTTGCACTTGATGCTCTTTTATGAATTTGAGCTTGGACATGTTGGTTTTGGAGGCATAGTATGCAAGTAATGCTTAAGTTTGAATGTTTTGTGGTTGCACTCTTGGCTTTAGTTGATTAGAACTTTGTAGTTCTCATTGGGTTAGTTGCACTTATAAACGGGTCATGCCGAAATTTCCGCATAATCCTGTTTGTAACTTTGATTATATGATGACTACAATGCCTTGATTTCCTTCTTTGATTATGCTTTCACATCTTACTATTCTTTATGCTTTCATGATTGACATGATTTTGGTTTCGAGACTTGCTTTAATGGAATGCTAATCTCTGTCTTTCATGCATATGTCTTGTAGGACCATGAGGAAATCAATTGGCAAACTACTTGGCGGAGGCCCCAAGAAATCTCAGAAAACCGGGGCATCCTCTTCCGCTTCAAAGGGAAAGCAGCCATCCTCCTCAAGAACACCACCTCACAACCGTCAGATAGACATAAACGGCTTGATAAGCTCTCCAAAAGAATAATTAGGTCCACCCGGTTCTTCCACAAAGAAACATGTGACAAGCTTGGTATCACCGATCAAGTGATGAGAATGGCTTACCGGATCGGATGGGGAAACTGGATCAACGCCNAATCAACACCACTATGCCCGACCCTGATGGAAAAACCCAGCAGGTCCCACACACATACCGGGAGTTCACCTTGGAGTTCCTATCCAGTTACCACATCCATGTTTCCCAGGAGACTCCTAGTGCTGAAAGAAAGACACACATTAGTTTCACCATCTTCGGGCAACACTATGAGATGGATGTTGATAAACTAAATGAGCGATTTCTATGGAACCTTGAGAATGCAGTTTGGTCTACAGCTGAGCATGAGTGGGGACCGTACTTTGAGGTAGCCTGGTGGGAGAGAATCACTGATGGCAGCTCCACCTTCATTTCTACCACCGCCAAAGCATCAGAGGTACAACACCCTGCCCTTCGGTATTTCCTGAGGTTCGTGGTTTACTGCTTATTTTCTAGAGGAGAATTAGGGCAATTTTACCCTGATGAGATCAGACTATTATGGATGGTGACAGAGGGATATGCTAGACAGCCTCTCCATTATAACTTCGGGTTCTTTTTAGCCCGCCGGTTCGCTGAAATTGCAGAGGGGATCACTAACACTGGTACTATCTATATCGGTGGCATGATTACATGGCTGGCCCACACCCTAGGTCATACGGAGTAGATCCACCAGTTAAACCCGATCGAGGAAAACCCCTACCTCGACACGATTGCCTTGAGAGCTGCTAACTTCATTAGAAACTATCAAAGAGGGCACATAGAGAAGTTTGTTTGGTGTGTTCGGGAAATTTCATGGTGCTACTTGCCTAATGCCTATGTTAGCCTCACCTATCAAGAGCACCCAGACGGCCAGAACCCTTGGAGGATCCCCCCTGACAACATCCCACTACAGGAGAGAGCAGATTCAGAGAAGAGGGTTGTGCAGATGGTCAACCTAATTCAGCAAGCAGGCGGTCAGGCCCAACATCCACCAGCCCCACCACGACATAGCTATGCTGGTCACTCCTCCTCCACTTTCGACATGACCCCCTGATGAACCGATTTGATGATATGCATCTCTATAACCAGCAGCGGTTCGACATGATAGATCATTCACTTCGCAGACTCCGCTCTGATGTTGATTTGCTACAAAGAGTCCAGTGGAGGGAGCACACGAGCAATGTTGAAGCTGGGACGGTTCAGGGATTCCCGAACCATCCTAACTGGCCACCCACATACGACCCTAGCAGTGAGCCCACCTCTTACCCCTATCAGCTGTTCTATGACCAATACTATCCTAGGTACTGGGGACCTGGTCAGTAGAGCTCGGCTTCGCCTCCTTCTCCTGCTTTGTATGGTTATTTGTCCCGGGAAGGGACAAAAATTTGGTTTGGGGGGAGGATTTATGTATTTTTGTACTTTTTGCTTAGTTCTTTTTCTTTTTTTTTTTGCTTTTTTTTTCTTTTTCTTTCTTTTTCCTTTTCTTTTTCTTCTTTTCTTTTACCTTTTTCTTTGGAGATTGGTTTGTTTCTTTTCCTTTTTGAGGATATAATTCGAGCGGGATGTATTATTGATTAAGTACTTAGTTGGACTGCTGTTATGAATTGATACCGGCTTGGTTAGATCATTCCAACCTCTCCTTTGTTTTCTTTTGGTGTGCTCAGTTAGTTTTTAACTGCTTTCTTAGTTTAGTTTATTGCTTTCTTAGGAATGTTTCATGGTTTGTACCATTCATTAGGAATGGGAGTTTACATGTGACCAAAAAGATTGTACAGTTTTCTTAGGTTTAATTTTAGAGAGAATTGACTTAATGGATTATTCGTGTCCCAGTTGAGTTTTATTGTCGGAATTGACTACTTCTGTACCCCTGTGCTTATTTTGAAAACTTTATGACTCTTGACTGCGGATGGATCCACATGTGTGATTTGTTAGCTATGACTTGAATTTGATTGCTTGATTTCCTTTTATTGGTCAACTCTTCTCAACCTTGCTTGGGAATTGGACTTGAACTGTGTTAACGGGAGGATTTAAGCCACTTTTGAATATAAATTCATTCATATTTTCTTTTCATGTGTGCTTAGTTCTTGGTGCAATTATGATCTTGGGTTTGACTTTGGATTCTAGTAGCTTTAATTGTGGATTTTGTGTATGTTGCGCATGATAAAAGGCTCTCATTTCTCCTTTTGAGCTTCAGAATTTCATTTCCCACATTTAAATTTTCCCTTGATCCCATGTTTTGAGCTTTTATCCCTTTCATTTGTATTTTAGCCACATTACAAGCCTATTAGCCCTTTTACATAATGCATTATATGCCCAAACTTGGTTTGGGGGAGTTTGAAGTAGTTGTGATGTTGTTAAAATAAAGTTTTGAAAGGTGTTATGAAGGATTGATGGTGAAATAGTGGAAATGTTATTGATGAAAGTTAAATTATAAAGTTTCACATATAAGGCTCTGCATACCAATGTCTAGGCTGTTGTAGTTAATTAAAAAGTCATATTTTATTCATGGCCTAGTTATGTATGTGTGATGATTTTGTTTATTGTTTATTGAATTCTAAGCAAAAACAAATCATTAAGAGTCGTGAAACTATGTTTTATTATGCATGAAAAATAAAGTGAAGGAAAAAAAAAGTTATGAAAGCATAATAAAGTTGAAAATAAAAAGAAGAAGATGAAAAAAAAATATAGAAGTTTAAAGTTTGTGAAGTAGTGGTTGATAATTGAATTATGAGATTTATGGTGTTGATGTGAAAAATAAAGAACAGTTTTGTTTGATTTGGTTGAATTGGATGTTGGAGAATGTTGACGATTGCTTTGGAGTTGTTGACGGTTTTCCTTGATTTTATATGCGTATACCCCGCATTCCACCACATTATCCCAAATTTTTATCCTACCCATCACCCTAGCCACGTTACAAGCTTATTAAAGTCCTTTTTGATCTTCGTGCACATGCTATGGTTATTGTGAAGTGAATCCTTTGTCAAGGTCGTAGAGTATTAATNTCTTAGAGTATTAATCGCATTCCGAGTCGACATTTAGGATGAGAGGATACCCTCAAACACTTGCATGAGGTGTGAGATGTGGGTTTCGGGTTCTCAAAATTGCATTTAAACACATTTTGCAATGCATTCCACATTTGGTTGGGAGGTGAGGGTTAGAGCTTCATTGTTATAAGCTCATCATTAATTGTGTGAAGTGACAACCCGTGAGCTACTCTAGTCATCGATTCATTAAACTTTCTTGGTTGGTTTTGTTTGACCCGTATTTAGGAAGGACAGTAATTGGATGCTTGATTGGCTGGCCTTGATCCATGTGCCTTCGGATGTTCTCTTGAGTTATGATGCTTACTTTGTTTTTATGGGGTGTAGTCAATTTCGTTGTGATTTGCTCGGGACGAGCAAAGATTCGGTTTGGGGGAATTTAATATAAGTGTTTTATGTTGTGTTTTTCCCCCATTTTCGGTTGATTCTTGTGCTAAATAGTTAAGTTTGTGGCTTTGTTTCGATTAAATATCGTATTTCGATGTTACGTTTATGTTTTGGATTGGTTTTAGCATCTTTAGTTGACTTTTAGAGCCTTTTGCGGTTACTTTATACTTTTTCGGTTATTACGCGTGGTTTTCGGTTTTGTTTATAAGTTACAGGAGCGTAATAGAGAGTTATGAAGTCATTGGAGGCTAAAATGAGTCAAAATGTACTTGTCTCGGGATACGTGCCAAGTTACGAGAAGCTACGAACAAGATTCGAAGAATCGAGCGAAGAAATAAGAAAGATCGTCAAAATATAGGCATGCAAGCAAGATGCGGGCGCAACCCTTAGTCACCATTTTGATCTATGCGCCCGCATCATAGATCAGAGAGCCAAGAAGTCCCAAACCGTGAAGGCGGCGGGCGCAGGTCATTCTTCTATGCGGGCGCAGGTCTTCGTTTTCTCGCCCCGATTGATTTTTCCGCGCGGTTTTGCTTCGTGGGTTTTATTTTAATAAAACCCAAATCACTATATATATAAAATGTAAAGGGGGGCACGAACCTAACTAGTTTTTATCATATTTTTAGACCTAGGATTCCGATATCACTTTTTCTCTCTAGAATTTTAGGTTTAATTATTTTGTTCATGAATTCAAGCTTTCAATCAATGCAATTCAATCTATATTTTGGTAATTTCTTTCCTTATGCTTTTCAATCCTTTTAATTTCATGTTTCTCTTTAATTTCTTAGTTTTTTGTCTAGATTAATTAGTTTTGTTGTTATTGTTCTTAGTTTAGTTTTATTAGTAATTAATTTAGTTTTCATTAATTTCTTGTTCATGATCACCTTATTTAATTTCAATTTTGCTTTTGTTCCCTTAATTATGAGTGAGTAGTCGTTTTCTCTAGGGTTATGGGATCTATGATCATGACTTGAATTTAAATTAAGTTTTCTAATTACTTTTTGGCTTCTAATTGGATTCCTACTATTGATTTCGAGCGATTGCAATTAAATTGTGGCCAGATTTAGTTGTAAGTTAGGTTATTGTTGAAATCGAGGCCGAGAGGTAAGATTACCACAATTAGACCATTGAATAGTAGGCAAAAACGAATTTATGCGAGCGAGAGCCGGTAAAGGAGTTTTGAGGGAGTCTAAGTTCGAGAGAATTAGTGAGCCCTAGTTCAATGAATGCCAATGAATTGATTAGTGAGCGTTAATTGAGTTTGTTTATTGATCATAGTGAACCGATAGCCCTAGGTTTCCATTTATAGAGTTTAATCGTAATTTTCCCGTCATTTCCTTAGTTTCAATCCTTAGTCTTCTTAGTTTTAGAAATCATTTATCGAAATTTCCACCAAGGCCCATTACACGCTTTAGGATTTTTAGAGCTAGTAGAATTTAATAGCTTCCCTGAGGATTTGATCCCTACTTCCCTAGCTATATTAGTTAGTGTTGTTCGGTTATTTTTGAGAGGTGTGCGACAACCTGCATCAAATTTTGGCGCCGTTGCCGGGGAGGCAATTTTTAATTCTATTAGTCGGGTTTAAAGTGTTCCTTTATTTCTATTTTCAGTTTTATTTCTTCACCTCAAGGAGCCTTCACGTTCTTTGAGGTAGTTTTCATTTCGGTTTCGAGTTTCGATTGTGTGCAGGTATTAGGTTGTATGTTGGATTGATCCTGAACCGGAAAGATCGTTGCATAACAGGAGTCGTAGAAGGAAGTGGAAGATCACGAAGAAGCATTCTTTCCGAACGAACACCGGTTGATTTGACACAATTAATTGCTGATTTGAACATTTCCGATAGTTCCGGTAAACAAGAAGAGATGTCAGGATCACAGTTTAACGAGAATAACCCACCACGGGATGATGCACCACCGCCGTCACCACCACAAGCAAGGTCCTTAAAAGACTATTCTCAGCCGAGTTCTGCAACAGTGGGAGGTGGATACCGAGTTCCTGATATAGAGGCCCTGAATTTCGAATTGAAGCCAGCTTTGGTGAACTTGGTTGAAAAAAATCAGTTTGCAGGCACAATGAAAGAAGATCCGAACTTACATGTGAATAACTTCATTCAGTACTGCAATACAATCAAGCAAGCTGGTGTATCTCAAGATTACATACGACGTACGATGTTTCCATTTTCACTAAAGGAGAAAGCTCGATCTTGGTTGAATGGTCTAAGCATGGATACTATTAATATTTGGGATAACTTGGCTCTTGCTTTTCAAAGGAAGTACTATCCTCCGGAGAGAACTGCACAACTTAGGAGTCAAATCACGAATTTTAACCAAGAAACAGATGAAACTCTTTATGATGCATGGGAGAGATTTAAGGATTTATTGAGAATGTGCCCTCATCATGGACTTGAGAAATGGTTTTTAGTGCAATCATTCTATAATGGCTTAGGTAATGAGAGTAGAACTTTGCTTGATTCTGCTGCTAGTGGTCGATTTATGAACCAAGAAGTCAATGCTGCTTATGATTTAATTGAGGAGATTGCTATTCATAATTCTCAATTTGGTAATCCTAGAGGACATGCTAAAAGAGGAGGAAAACATGTGATAGATGACAAATATGAGAGTTTGGCTTCACAAATCAATGCAATTCATGAGAAGCTAGACAAAATTAACACACCATCCTCCAATCCAATGACAGTAGCTGCTATGGCCGCACATTCGGGAGCTACAGATGTCTTTTGTGATTTATGTGGTTCTTTTGGGCATGGTATGCAAGCATGTCATAGTTCTATGGAGCAAGTATGTGCATTTCAAGCTTACAAGAATAACCCATTTTCCAACACCTACAATCCTGGTTGGAAAGATCATCCATACTTCTCCTACAAGAATACTAGCAATGTTCAAAATCCGCAGCAGCAGCCTCATTTTGTACCACAGCAACAACAGTGAATTCAACGGTTTGCTCCACCTCAACCACCAGGTTTCAGTAGACCACCACCTCCAGCACCACTCCCAGCACCTTCACAGCCATCTAGCAATGACTATTCAGAACTGAAGAACATGATGATGCAGATGCAGAAAGCCATGGAAGCTATGCAGGCCCACAATCGACAATTGGAGACTCAAGTAGCACAAATTGCTCAATCATCAGCACAAAGGCAACAAGGCCAACTTCCTCCTCAACCTGCTCCATCAAATGCTTCATCAAGCAATCCATGGGACATCAACCTGCTCCTCAACCTTCCTGAAGAGCAAGTAAGGACTCATTGTATATAAACATTTATATATATTTTATAACTACAATAAATGATTTTTAATTTTCCTTCTATTTCAGATTATCTTTCTTCCATGGGACGGGATACCAGAAATTAGCCCTGGAGTGCTAGTTTCACCACCTCTTGAGGAAGCCAGGATCCTTTTGAAAGGATGTAGGCAACTTGTTTGGTTTCTGGGGGAACGCGTTGTTCGACAAACTTATTCTCCTATTCCTTTAGCTCCCATGAATCCACCTGTCTTCATCTTAGACTCGAGTAAGGTTCCCGCTACCTCTATGGATGATTTTCTGAGAGGACTCACAGCTCGGGAGTTAGTTTTTGCTGGTGTTAATTACAAAAATTGGGTTCAGGCTCGGCTACGTCCTTTCCCAACATTTGTTAGGGTATGTTACGTTTCCTTTCCCTTTTTCACGCATTTGCATTTTAAATATATGTTTATTTGTTTATATGTGCAAAGAATGATGATATTGAGGGTTGGCAAGTTCCTGAGCGAAATATCAAATTCATTGATGGTTTCGGGAATTTAATTGATGACACTGTGCCATTTGCTGAGGAAGAGGAAGAAGATGTTCCTTATATCCCTGAGAATGTCGACATGGTAAGCCTTGGGTTTGTCCTTATCTATACTCGACTCTTATTATTATTATTATTATTATTATTATTACTGACATTTTTCATTGTTAATTTTAAATGACTTGTTTAATTGCATGTGTCTAGGACAACTACAAACAAGGTCATCATAGTATTGAATGCGTTTCGCACAGCTTATAGGAAGACAAAACATGCTTTTGCGTGCCAGAGCGTCACCATGGCTAGGGTAGGTTTCCCTATGTGTTTCCCCTATTTCTAGTTTCATGTCTTTATCACCTATGGGTAATTTTGGTGCATTATATTCTTTTGTAGGACGTTGTGCCGCGTTATACAACACATGGGACATTTCGTCCTCCTCGTCCTCCGGGTAGCCATTACAGGCGTCCCCCTTTTACGGAAGGTCCGACTAGTGGTCAACAAATGCGGCCTCTGATCCTTGAACATGAAAATAGAGCTCAAGAGGAATCTAATAGAGACGAGGGAGGAAGTAGTCAACAAGTCAACCCGCAACAAGGATATGATCCTTATGCTGGCTATTATAACCATGGTCAAGGTGGCGGGTGGTCCCAAGCTCAAGAATGGGATTATTATGGTGGAGGCCAAGGGCCATATCCAAGAGTTCCTTATGAGATGGGGCGATTTTCGTCGTATGAACCACCAAGGATTAACACTCAAATGCAGCAGGAGGATTGAAGACATTCTAATGATTCTTATACTCCTCGCACTGGTGCTACGCATTATTTCTTTGACTAAGGGCCACCACAGTAGCTTTTGGTGGCATGTAATTTGTTGACAATTTGTATTCGTAGTTTAACTCAAACTTAATTTTCTGTTTGTTTTATCTCATTTTAGCCATAATATTTTGTAATCATGGATTTATAAACATATGTAAGCCTTGGGCTTTTTATGATAATATTTGAAAACCAAGGGCATATATATTAATTCCTTTTATTTTTTTTGTAAAGTGTTGTAGGATTAATCCGACTTACTCACGAAATAAAAAAGAAGTTCAAGAAATAAAATCGCCCAAAATAATTAAAGAATGGGAAGAATCTCGCATATGGGCTGATTATGGAAGTTCTATGCAGCGCAGGAGGATTTGGGACGCTGCATTTGTAGCGCTATCAAAATTGTTGCGCTACGCGCGTAGCGTGACTAGTGTTTCCACGCTGCTGTCGTAGCATTGTAAACCTTGTCGCGCTGTCACGTTAGCGCAACTAAAACTGAAACGCTGCTTTATTTCTCATTATTTCCCAAAACGAATTTAAGGAAGTTGCCTAGTGACCATCTTGGTTAAATATATGAACGAACAATTATACATTCATCAAACAAAATCCCTTACAAAAGTTTTCTTTGTTAGAGAGAAAAGAAGGAGATAAAGAATATTTCAAAACTTTATTCGTGAGTTAAACCGTTAGATTTCTTCTTTGTTTGTAGAGGAACGCCTTGAATTCAATGCTTATCATCTGGATGCGTTGTTTTCTTTGAGGCAAGCTCGTATCAATTGGGATTTCCTTCATGCTACCATCAATTTTTGGGATCCTGAATTCCATGTTTTTACCTTTGCTAACAATGAATTGACCCCCTTTCCGGAAGAATTTAGCGCGATTGTTGGTTTTCCAGTGGAAGCTCTTTCAGCTGTTCCTAACCTTCAACAAGGGTTTGGTAAGGACTTTCAGAGACTACTTGGACTAACTAAGTTCGAGACCAAGGAAATTCTCAATGGCCAACACTGTGATCTTTTGAAAATTACTGCAAGATTTGCCTCTCCTTCAGATTAATTAACAATACAAAGGTACAAAAGACATGCTTTATGTTTATGTTTGCTATCAGGATATTTATTTGTTAATGATGGAGGAAATATGGGAAATGCTTCACTAATTGCAATTGTTGAGCAAATCGAAGGTGATCGTACTCCTATGCCTATGGTAATTGGTGAGACCATCATAGCATTGGACGCATGTAAAGCGGATCCATCATTGCACTTTTCGGGAAGCCCTTTATTGCTTCAGGTAATATTCTAACTTTGGGCTAAAATATTAATTAGAATAGATGAATTGTTATGAATTTACGAAAGGAAAGAAGATTTTTTCGTAGTTGGAATCGTAGCTTCAGTAGTGAATTAGCGTTATCAGTCATAGCGTGACTAATTCTGTGACGCTACGAGTGTAGCGCAGTAGGATCTGTCGTGCTGACACTGTAGTGCTGTTTATTTTGCAACGCTCAACTGTTAGCGTAGTAGAGTTTCCAGCGCTCCTGTTTATCTTCCATAACGTCTATTTTTTCGTAATTTCAAACCATAATTGTTCAATGCTATGTAACAATCTTGGATTGTCATTTATTTCTTTATTTAATTAATGCAGATTTGGCTTAGTGAGCGCCTTAAGACCATCGAACAACCCCTTAATGCTGTGAAATACAACCTCAAATCATTTACTATGAGGAGGAATTTGTTCCCAAGGAAAACTCTAGCGGAGTGGATGTCACTTATGTCTCATGGAGGTCTTTCAATTAGATGGGTCATTCCATGGTGGTTTATCAAGGAGATGGTTGGAAGTCATGAGTCAACACCATATGTGCGCCTTCTTGNTTCATGAGTCGACACCATATGTACGCCTTCTTGGTTTGAGGAAAATTACTTATTTCTTTCCGACCCGTCTTTTGAGGCAATATGGCCTTAAACAAAGTATCCCTAGCCTTGACACTGACCCCCCAACTTGCTTGGAACTTCGGGGCCCTGCCATTACCGCATGGACAAAGTATTGGGCCAATCGTCCGCGATGGGCTTTTCCGAGGAATGGTTGTGCAACTCAACTATCACAAAGTTACAAGGATTGGATGCTTGCTAAGAGCAAAGAGGAGAGGGATAAGGCCCGTGGCCTCGAGGCTACTGAAAGGTCCAAAGGCCCACAGGTCTATAAGGCTCCAAAAAATAAGATTGCAATGGGAGAGGGAAAGAATGAGACTTCTTTAAAGAGAAAGAATGAAGTTGGATCTGTTTTTGATAGGCTAGGTCCAAGAAATAAGAAAAAAGCTCCTTCCTTACCTGGGGTCGAAATTGGACAACCAAAGTTAAATGAAAAGACCCAATAAAACTATAGAAGGTAAGGGGAAAAGCAAGATGATATGGACTCGTAAAGAGAGCAAGCCCAAACCTATGGAGAAGCACTTTGATGAAGGTTCCTCTAAAGAAGTGAATAATGAAGAAAAGCCCAAAGATAATCCTAATGGGATGGAGGAAGATCCGGAAGTAGATGAAGACCCAAAGCATGCTCGTAAGGAAAAGGAAGAGTAGTGTTTGACTTTATTTATTTTATTGTTTTCAATAAAGTGCATGTGCACTACTAGCGTAGATTTTAAAGTAGTCCCTTTTGTTTTGATGATTTCAATTATGGAACTCTTAAAACATTAATGGACAATATTTAGTTATTGATAATTCATCCAATAAAAACTAATTATGTATTTAAATGGGCCGAACTTAGAATAAGTTGCCTACGTATCCAAAAGGAATCAGGCTGTGCGTAGTTCTAATTATTATATATATATTTTATCGAAAAGACTTAAATGAGCCTTTTATCGAACCTTCGTGGGTCCTTAAAATCATGTGAAACCTTTAAATGAGGTCTTTCATAATTCAATAGTCTAATCAAACATAGATATTCACTGAAACTATTGAAATGTAACATGTATTCAGCGCAGTTGAAATTCTAACGCTGGGGTTGTAGCGCTATAGAATAAATAATGTTGCACGGTGCAGCGTGGTTACTCTTGCCGCGCTGAAATGGCAGCGCAGTTAGCATTGTTACGTTGCAAGGTCAGCGCGGTTGAATTTTCAGCGCTGCCCCTTTCTTATTTAGTTATTTATTTTTATTATATATAGCTTTTGGTTTTGTATAGAATGAGTTACGATGCTTTTCCTTTTCTCGATTTCCCCATTTTACATAATAATATGAGCCAAATTAGGCCCATATGTTGTAGGACTTAGTGTGAGTCCATGATTGTCTTGCAATTTTAAGCGTAAAAATTCTTCAATTGGTCCAAATTAGTTAATTGAGTAAATTCAGCCACATCTATGTCAATTAGTTTTACCGCACCGCCTGATAGGATTTTCTTATCAATATACGGCCCCGTCCAATTGGGTCGGAATTTCCCTCTTGGATCAGTGGGTGGGGCTCGTACCTCTTTTAGAACTAAATCTCCTTCATTAATGTTTCTTGGCTTAACTCTTTTATTAAAATGTTTTGCAATCCGTCTTTGATATATTTGTACGTGATGCAAAGCTTTTAATCTTCGTTCATCTAAGAGAATAAGTTCCTCATACCTAGCCCAAACCCATTCAGCTTCAGGTATTTCACTTTCTAGGACTATGCGAAGAGAGGGTATTTCCAACTCAATAGGTTTAACTACTTCCATACCATACACTAAGGAGTAAGGGGTGGCTCCTCCCCCCTTATATTGTTAAGAAAATCATATCAGGCGGTGAAGTATAATTGTCAGGGGCCGTATATTGTTAAGAAAATCCTATCAGGCGGTGAAGTATAATTGTATAGCTCTACAGGAGGTAAATGTTGTAAGTTATCAAATATTTGGCATTTAGGACATGTTTTTACATAGTTGCAGCAATCATCTTCCGTTGTCGTCCAATAATATCCTAAGCGTGTTATCTTTTTTGCCAACATCTTACCATTCATGTGGGGACCGCAGACACCATTATGGGTGTCTTCCATAAGTCGCTTGGCTCGTGTTTTGTCAACACATAGCAAATTAATCCCTTTTGAGGTCTTTTTATACAATCTACCCTGAATTTCGGTATATTGGGAAGATAATAATCTTATTGCCCTTTGAGTTCGAAGGCTTGAATTCCGTTGGAATTCTCCTTTTACTTTGTAATTGAGGACATCTTGGTACCAAGAAACTTCGTTCTCATCATCATGGGCATCTTCAATAGCGTTACAATAGGCAGGTTCTTGCCTCGTTTCAACGCGTAAAGTTATTGATGCTAGGTTATGTGGGATATTTATCATTGATGATAATTTAGCAAGGGCGTCGGCGAATTGGTTATCATCCCTAGGGAGGTATTGGTACTGGATATCATCGAAGTTTTCAGTTATGGTGTCTAAGTGTGTTTGATAGAGTGCTAGGCTAACACTTCTTACTTTCCACTTTCCAGTCACATGATTTATGATGAGTGATAAGTCTCCAAATACTCTTAGTCTTTAAATCCCTAGACTTACTGCTGCCTCAATCCAACAATGCATGCCTCGTATTCAGCTGCATTATTAGTGACTTCGAAGTCTAATTTGACTGATATCGGAACATGTGCACCATCTAGACTAAGTAGAAGAACCCCTACTCCGCACCCCTTTTGGTTAGAAGCGCCGTCAAAGTAGAGGGCCCAACTATCGTCTTCCGTCATTAAGAGGTCTTCATTTGGGAAGTTATATGCTTCCATCTTTTCCTCGTTAGGAGGGAACTCAGCCAAGAAATCTGACACTGCTCGTCCTTTAATTGTTTTTGAAGGGACAAATTGAAGGTCAAATTTCGCCAACATAACAAGTCACTTCGAAAGGCGACCATTTAGTGCTGGATTGCCAAAAAGGTATTTTAATGGGTCCAAATGGGACACAACATGGACATAATGGGAAATCAAGTAATGCCTAAGCTTTTTAGATGCCCATACCAAGACCAAGCAAGTTTTCTCCAACTGTGAATACCGAGTTTCATATTGGATGAACTTTTTACTTAAGTAATATATGGCCTTTTCTTCTCCATTTATTTCTTGCGCGAGCATGGCTCCGGCAGCGGTTTCAATGATAGTTAACTATAGCCTTAGAGGGACTCCAGGTATTGGTGGTACAAGTATCGGAGGCTTGAAAAGATATTCTTTTATTTTTTCTAAAGCCTCTTGACATTTGTCATCCCATTCCACTTTTCTTCCTTCTTTAATTTCTTGAAGGTGGGCTCACAAACCATAGTTAATTTTGATATAAATCGACTAATATATTGGAGCCTACCTAAGAATCCTCGGATTTGTTTTTCATTTTTAGGGGAAGGCATGTCTAGTATAGCTTTGATTTTAGATGGATCAATTTCTATACCCCGCGTGCTAACTACGTATCTAAGCAACTTTCCAGATGTTACTCCGAAGGCGCATTTTTGTGGATTCAGCCTCATATTATATTTTCTTAATCTAGTAAAGAATTATCTTAGGACAAGAATGTGCCCTTGTCGGTCTTTTGATTTTACAATCATGTCATCTACATAGACCTCTACCTCCTTATGCATCATATCATGAAGCAATGTAGTAGCAGTCCTTTGATAGGTTGCTCCAGCGTTTTTAAGTCCAAAAGGCATTACTTTGTAACAGAAAGTTTCCCATTCGGTAATGAATGTGGTTTTTTCCATTTCTTCTGCAGCCATTTGTACATGGTTGTAACCTGCATAGCCATCCATGAACGAAAGGAGTTCATGATTAGCCGTGTTGTCTACAAGGAGATCAATGTGTGGTAGTGGAAAATCATCTTTAGGACTAGCTTTGTTTAAGTCCCGAAAATCTACACACATTCTCACACGTCCGTCCTTTTTCGGAACTGGAACAACATTAGCTACCCATTCTGGGTATTTTGAAACACGTATAAAACCCGCATCTAATTGTTTGATAATTTCCTCTTTGATTTTGAGGGCAACGTCAGGCTTCATACGTCTTAACTTTTGTTTGACGGGTTTAATTGTTGGATTGAGCGGAATTTTGTGTTCCGCAATTTCACGATCTATGCCAGGCATATCTTTGTAGGACCAAGCAAAAATATCGCTAAATTCTTTGAGCGTGTTTATTAAGTCTGTGCGCTCTTGTAAATTAAGAGTTAAGCCAATTTTTAGTTCTTTTATATCTTGTTCATTACCGATATTAATGGATTCAGTTTCTTCTATTACAGGCGTGCGATTTTCAAATTCTTCCATGAACTTTATTATCTCAACTGGTTCATTATTAGTTGAATTTTTCATCTGAATTAATTATTGCAAGACAATTATAAGGGGAGTGGGGGATAAGAGTGCGAATAAGCAATAGTTGCATAATTATTGAAATCATCAAGGAGTACATCATAGAGGGACTCAATTCCCTTAGAGCTTAAATCTAAATTAGGAACGGGAGGAATCAAAGGAGCAAATATAGCTAGATTTCCTACGACACTAATATTATCTTTGGATTCGGACTCAAAATCAGCCTCAGACTCAGACTGAGAATCTTTGAACATTTGTCCCTCCCCGGTTGAGATAGTAATTTTGGCCCGTTTTGTGTTAATCCTCTTCAAGGTCTTTCTCCATCCGCGCTCGACGTTCTTTGAATGGGAAATGAGTAAAGCGGGGTTGAACTTTTCATCTTGAATAGCCTTCTGAATTACTGCAGCTTCGTCTCTCAATGGGTTCCGTTCCAGTCTAAATAACAGACCAAGGGCCCATTTGTCTAAACACTCTGGTTTGGAGTATTTGGTGGGAAGAGAGTATTGTGCTCTCTCTTCTAGAAAGTGGCAATCATGAAATATTTCAAACCCAGGAATTTGTTTCTAGTTTTGGACCAAGGGTTCAGGGAAGCCATAATAGGGGTAATTATCCCCTTCCTTTATAAACTGCCTGTTTAGAGTGAGCTGATAGGAAGGGATAGAGGTAGTAATTCCCCTTTTGGCGTTGGCCTTTCGAGTCAATTCTTCAAACATGTATTTTTTAATTCCTCTTTTGTTGATTCATACCCCAAACCGAAGAGGTTAGGTGTGGCTTTGACTTTAGGGATATGAGTGATCTCCCTTCCTCCTTTTGCTCCTAAAGGAATGCCAGGAAAATAACCATTTCTTAACATGATAGCGTTCACTATCACACTAGCATCGGGATCAAGTTGTAAGTCTTCTGATTCAATGAGAGCGATTTCTTCGAGCACAAATCCCCACAAATCTTCCACTTCTTGATCATGGGATA
The DNA here is from genome assembly GCA_016808085.1 of Suaeda aralocaspica. Classification (NCBI taxonomy): domain Eukaryota; kingdom Viridiplantae; phylum Streptophyta; class Magnoliopsida; order Caryophyllales; family Amaranthaceae; genus Suaeda; species Suaeda aralocaspica. The sequence goes on along the minus strand of PYUH01000015.1, from coordinate 2,875,457 downwards.
TTTTTAGCAGGGATTGATCCTCCATGGCTTCTCTGATTGGAGAAGCATTAATGGTTATAGGCACGACTTCATGTATGAGCTTGGCCTTTTGATGGAGCGATGAAGGCACCGCACCAAGCATGTGGAGCCATGGGCGTCCTAGAAGCAAATTGAAGGATGATTTTACATCGATGACATGAAATTCAACTTTCTTCCTTATTCCACCGGTGGACATATCAAGAATTATGACTCCTAAGGCCTCTCGTCTCGTGTTATCATAAGCTCTTACTCCTTGCAGTGATGGAAAAAATGCTTCTTTTTCTATGCTAAGATGCTTGGAAGTTCTTAATGGGCAGACATTGACCGCAGACCCATTATCGACTAATGTCAAGTGGACATTTTTATTCAATATCCCAGTAGTTAGGTAAAGGGCCTTGTTATGAGTTGTACCTTCCGGGGGGAGATCCTCTTTAGAAAATTCAATCATTTTCTTTGGTCCAGTTGACAAGAGACTTACTAGATTTTCAGGGGTAGTGTCAGGAGAAACATTTAATGCATTAAGTCCATTCAGTACAACTACCCTATGATCACGAGAAGAAGCTAATAATTGCTAAATGGTTACGTCGGCTTTAGTCTTTTGCATTTGCTTAATGAGAGGATTATCGTTTCTCTCACTAGAATTTTGGGCTTGTGATGAGCCAGCATTTGTTTGGACTGGAATTGAGTCTTTGTTGACTTGGGCCTGAGATGGGCCTTTGTCATTATCAGGTTGATATAGATGAGATAAGAAGTGGTTTAATCGCTCACTTCTTGCGTAAAATACCCTCTCAATAAGCTTCCCAAGTGACTTTATTGATCAAGTAACCTTTTAACTTTGCATCTCGGTCTCAAATGGACTTTGAGGGTTGTAATGGGGTTGAGGTAAGGTGAAAGTTGGAAAGTTTGGCTATTTTGAGGAGGGAAACCTAAGTGAAGCATTAACAACTCAATAACTAACTTTCGCAAACTTTTAACAATGAATGAAGATCTCAACACAACAAAACTCGATCTTCCACTATAATCTAATGATCATGAAGAATAGAAGTTGAAAAATCGACTTAAAGACCCATTTTGTAACTCAAATAACCATCGTAAAAGGAATAGGACAACATAGACATATGACTTTTCCTCATTTTAAAAGATAATCTTTAAAGAAATGATGACGAAAAGCCATTTACTCACTTCAAATGACTTGAACAAGAACCAACTTTTTATTGCTAACTAAGCTTATTTACAAAAGCCTTGGAATTTAATTTTATTTATTTATTTTTTTTTTTCAATTCCACTACACATCTTTTCTTTCTTTTTTATTTATTTATTTTTATTTTTTTTGAATAGAACGAATTTATACAAGAGAAAAAGAATGACGACATGCTCCACTAACTACATAGGGTGACAACGGTTGTAGGTCGAGGTTCATATGTGGGTTCGTGAACAAGGGTCAAATCACAAAGAAGGGGAACAAAGAATATGTACATATGTGGAAATAAAAGAAAAGAAACAAAGCTAAGAAGAGTTGGATTCCAAAACAAAATATACAAAATGAGGGCCATGTTCTTATAACCGAGAACAAAGTAGGCACGATTATCAAAGTCACAAGGAAAATTCTTGATCTAGGTATCCACAACAAGGCAATTATCAACCGCTCTAGAAAGAAAATGAGACCAAGGTAATGGTCTAAATATGCATGAAGGCTCAAAATCTCACCAAGGTTCAAAGACGATCATTCATGCGGTGTTTTGATAGAGTCAAAGGAGTTAAGAAACTGATATTCACTACACAAGTTCAAACAATTATCTAACACGGTCTAATTACTAAAGAAGTCAAAACTCGAGAACTACCTTTTTAAAGTGTTTTTGGGATTTAAAGCTCATGAGAAAGGGAAAGTCTAAGCTAATAGTCTCTTTTCACATCATAGGGATATAATCTTAAAACTAACCAAAAAGACCTAAAAAAAAAATATTTTTGGACTTTTCGTTTTGAATACATGCGGTAAAAAAATAGATGCTCTAAAAGTAAACTAAGGGAAAATAATAAAAGAAAATAAACTACAAAAATAAGGTACATGTTGTATACTAAAAGTTAAAATGCATTTGGATTTTAAGGGAAGAAGGGTAAAGAATGAATAATTTGGATTTTTAAGGGAAGTGGGGTCAAGAAAGAATAATTTGGATTTTCCAAAGTGAGAGCAAAGCACCATCAACAATCAATCATCAAAATCTTAATTCAAACAAAATCATCATCATCATCATCATAAATGAAGGGCTCACAAAAGTACTAAAAAAACGCTCATAATCATACCATCGTCATCATGTAGGAAAAATTATCAACAAACCCAAAGCTAGCATCTACTTGCCTCCTAGTACCACACTCAAACAACCTCGAAATAGAAACCAACTATCTCTCTTCAAATCAAAAACAACAAACAACGGAAAACAACTAACAAATGAAACCAAAATGACTCAACTACATACCCTTCGTGCATACCCTCTAAAAGCATACAACGACACTAGTGGACTCATCCCCCAAGCTAGGAGATGAGCATCGACTCGATACTCATCGAGAAGGAGGGTCCCGCTTAAAATTATAGGTGGGATCAACGTCAGGACCACTAGCGTCGGTATATGGTGGCCAATCATAGCGTGATCGGTCAGGGTAGTTGCCAAACTCAAAAGGGCAAGAAGGGTATGGATCCCAACCCCCCGTATATCCTTGTGGCCAAGAATCTCCAGGCACACTAGGATCACCACGGGGATCACAAACTCCAAAAACTTAGAAGTTGTAACTCGGCTCTGATCGAGTGGGGAAGTAGGGCCAAGTGGGTTGACCATTATTCCAACTCAGGACCAGTCCTTCCTGAGGTGGGCGATATAGGTAGTTGAGATAAGGGTCAAAATGGCCTGAGGAAACATGATAATGTTACATGGCATTGGTTTAAATCGATGCCAGCTCACGCTCCTGTTGTTGTTGTTGTTGTTGTTGTTATTGGGATTGGATGTAGCTAAACATTTCTGTTTGTTGGAGGGAGAGAGAATTGAAAGCATTTAGAAGTTCATAATAAGGAGGAGTTTGAGAGGAAAAGGAGCCTTGTTGGCTCGTGTCTGGTGGTCCTTGGGAAGGAGGGTGCCTCGTCCCATAACCATGGGGAGGGGATCGAGGACGTTGAGGGGTAGCTAAGGGGAGAAGGTGAGAGTAGCGTCTAGAAAATAAGGAGTGATCTTCCGGACATAGAGGTTCGAAAGGAATAAGGAAAGGGGATTCCTTTTTGAACGTGGTGAGTGATGGGTTAGGCAAATAGCAGTGGTGTCGCCTATTTACTAACCAACTCACTTGATCAGGCCTAGAAGTCTCATGCACGAACCAAGAAGAAGTGAAGGATTCTAAGTCTAGCAAAACATCATCATTCACCGTTTGTAGTGCATGAATGGAAGTAGTGGGAGTATCCTAATTTCCTAGCTAGAAGAGTAACATACCCACCCAAACCTATTTCTCCCTTCATTTGGGGTTTGGAGACAATTTCTCTACAACGCTTAACAAACATCCAACTGGTATTAAGGCGTCCGGTTGAGTTTGGCTTAGCTGCCATGTAAAGGCAACAGAGCTTAGTTTTGTTTATCTTCCCCAAATCTTGTTTGGATAACATAGAGTTACCAAACAACCGGTGCAAAAGCCTTAAAGTTGGTTGGTGGATGTGAATGGCCAACGAGGTGGTAGAATGGAACCTATCGAAGCCACTAATTTCCTTCCATAATTCATGGAGGTGGAATCCTGGAACAGTGACCCCAGATGGTTCAAAAATGGGGTTGGTCGGATCACAACCAAAATATGCGTTAAGCTGTGATAGGGTGATGGTATGATTATTGTTAAACATTCGGAAACTAAGTTCATATTCAGGAAAATCATCAGAATCCGAATTGTTCTGTCTACGTTTAAAAGTACTTAAGAATTCATATGTTAAAATGAGGTAGGTTGGGTTGACGTTGTCCGGATGAACAAAGTTCGTCCAACCTAAGTTCTCAAACAAAACTTGTATTTCGGTCTCAAAGTGTAAGGCTTGTGCAAATTTTGGGTCATAGAACTGCGTACCTCTTAACATACGCTCATTTAAATCATCCCATTTTAGGCGATCCTGGTTAGGCACTCTAATTGGTGTTGGTTCAACCGCATCAGGAGGGGTAGTTGGTTCGGGATCTAAGTCAACAGTCTTACGGTTCTTTTTACTTACAGAGAAAATATTCCTCATGATTATAGTAACAAGGTTGCAAAAAGACCCTAATCAAGAGAATGATATAAATGGAAGTGAAAAGATCCTTAATCAACTAAACAGCCCAGTCCATGAATCAATGGCGACCTCAAAAAGCCAATGATCTACAAAACCAAGAAAACCAAAAATAATGCTTATGACAAAGACACACTCCAAAACTCAACCAAGAGTTAGTAAAAACAAGTATAAACAAACAAACCCACAAATTAGCAGTAATAACTCAAAAACAAAAGTTTTAAGAAGTTAATAGACAAAAAAAAAAAAAAAACGAGACATGCATTCAATCAAAAGGAGAACAACATTAGTTTAAGTGAAAATAACCAAAAATTGAGTTGGAAAAAGAAGAATTGATACCAAATAGAGTGTGAAAACTCTATATAAACACCAATTTGTGGACTAGAAAACCAAAAACCGAATGTTGTATAAAACCCTAACTTTTCCCCAAATTGATTTTTATGATGTTCATGAAAAAAAATGCACAAATTTGTGAGTGTTCTTGTGAGATCTTGAAAAAAAAACCAATTGAAGTTTTGAGTGTATTTTGGATGAGGATTTGAGAAAGATTGATGTAGTTTTAATGAGAGAAAGAGGGAGGAGAATGGGATTTGGTGAAAGAAACAATCGTGAGAGGTAAAAAGAGATAAGGTTATGAGGAAAAAAATTGCTCAATTCGTGATCTATTCTAGTTAAAACGGAAGGGTAGCGGGCGCTATAGAGGGGTAGCGGGCGCTACATGTAGTTGGCGCTACTCTGCAGGAGAGGCGCTACCGCCCCTCAATCATTTTACTCAAAAAGAATCAGTAGCTTCTGGAAACACAAAATGGGTAGCGGGCGCTCCTTCAGCCTAGCGGGCGCTACTCTGCAGTAGCGAGCGCTACCCCCCCCCCCTTTTTTCATTATATGCACAATTTGAGACAAAAGCTTTGGGAAAAAAAGTCTGTCTGTCCAGCGCTCGCTAGGGGGTTCCAGCGGCCGCTAGGTCTGCTAGATCTCTGAACTGAAACAGTTTTTAAGCAGCAATTTTTGCACTAATTCAAGTTTTTAAATGCCTAAAACTTTATAAAGGCCTTATCAAGCCAAAAGAGTTTCATGATATCATCATATAGGGGCAAAATGACATGTCCGAATGACTTACGAGGTTTGAAGGCGCCTCAAATGCTTTCCGGGACGATGTTTTCCCGAATAGCATGAAATGAGTAAAAACGAACCCCAATTGTACTTTATGAGCCAAAATAAGCGATAGGAAGACTTCATAAGTGCAACAAGAAGCCAAGTGAGATAATGGAGGAGTCGGTTTTTGATAAAATCACTTAAGGGCTGACTCGAGGTGATAAAATCCCCGAAGGCCTGAAAAGTCACCAACTCTTGCCTCATATGAAGCATGAAACTTATTTGGCTTCAATTTCTCAATCAAAACTTCACAAAAATGTCGAAGAATATTCCCAAGGGGTTTCCTTGGCTGAATAAGCTCATCAAAGGTAATGGAGTGATAAAATCCCCATAACTCACAAAATAAATGCTCATGAGAAGCCTAAAATGCTCAAAATGAGCTAGAAATTTATGAGATTATGTACAAGTGATACGAGGTGCCTCCCATGAGCGCTTGTTTAACGTCTCGAGCCTGAAGCAAGTTCTAGAAACAGGAACTAAGATATGATTGTAGTCACATCAAAGTCATTTAGGAGGAAAACTAGATTTTTAAGAAGAGAAGGTTTTTGAAATAATTCGTTAAGAATTCGACCATTAGTTTTCAATGGATTTCCCTTCTCATCTGCCACTTCTTTAAATGGAGAGGAAGTGTTGAGCCAGGCTTTCAATGATTCAAGTTTTGAATCTTCGAAAGTAGCTTCAAAAAATTGAGAGCTAGGGGTGTGAAAATGACCCTTGCTTTCTACTCCCTCATGTAAAGGTCGAGTTCTTCTCTCCGTACCAATTTTTATGGGACTGTGTAAGCTTGAGAGTGCATGATGAGTGATAATGAAAGCCTCAAGCTTAGGTACCATAGGAGTATCAACCTTTTCGTTGGTCAAGTGATGACCAAAAGTAGTAAAGCTGAAAGTTCTATTTCCAATACGGAAAGTTATTATTCCAGTCTTTACGTTGAAAAGCGCTCCCGCCATGCCTAAAAAGTCTCTTCCCAGTATGAGAGGGATTGAAGTATCTTCATCCATATCGACTATCAAGAAGTCGGATGGGATGAAAATATCATCAATTTGCACATGTATGTTCACTAAGATGCCAATAGTTTGTTTTATAGTGTTATCGGCCAACTTAATTTTCATGCTGGAAGGTTTCATTTCATCTAAGCCTATTTTCTTGGCTAGGGAGAGGGGCATTATGCTCACTCCCGAACCAAGGTCACAAAGGCCTTTTACTGCGCCCAAATTCACGATTAGAGTGCAGACGATGAAACTACCCAACTGCTCAACTTTATGCTCCAAAGCTCGGTTAGGAAATGGTAATGGGGGTATATAGACTTTAACTGGAGCTTTTGGAGTGACTACCTTATCAACAACCTTGCCTTTACTGCCATTAATGGAAATTTCTTCCACCATAACAGAAATAGGGACCTTGCTTACCACACAAACAGATTTTACGTGTTCCCTAGGATTGACCACAGTTTGCTCTGGAAATTCAGTTCCAAAGATAGGTGTGGAGCTAGCAACATGTTGAGAAATTTGAGAGAGTTGAGACTCAATCATTTTATTGTGAGCTTGAAGTTGCTGGACCGAGGTAGCGAGATCGCCTATCCTCCTCTCATTATCGGTGTTAGCTTTAGTTTGTTGGTTCATAAATGATTCCAACACATGTTCTAACCCCGATTTTTGAGAGAGAGGAGGGTAAGGAGGGCGAGGTTGAGGCGGCCCCCCTTGGTTATAGCTGGGAGGCCGATAAATACCGGGTTGTTGCGGAGGAGGTGGTCGTTCAAAGTTTGATTGAGGACCACCTCCCTTATTAAAGTTTGAATTAGGTTGGGGGTTCCAACCTGGATTATTATTATAGCCTTGAGAATAGGCTATCGTCTCCATAGTGGAAACACAGTAAGAAGACGTGTGGTCATGACCTCCACACGTTTCATAAGACATTACTTGTGACGGGGTACTAGAAGAAGCGAAGTGCGCTTTTTCTAGTTGTTTGGCTAGGAGGTCAATTTTGGTGTTAAGCGCCTGAAAATCATCAGTTTTAGCGACACTCTTCCTCACTAACAGTCTCCTACCGGAGTGCCAAGCAGAATTCTTGGCAACTTCCTTAATAGCTACTTGAACTTTGTTCAAGGGTAGCTTTTTCAACTGACCTCCACACCCGGCATCAAGGTTAGCCCTTGAGCTAGGCAGAAGACTATCGTAAAAACTCATGAATACCAACCATTCACTAAAACCGTCGTGAGGGCATGAACGTAAGATGTCTTTGAAACGTTCCCATGCCTCACCCAAAGTTTCATCATCATCTTGGGAGAAATTAGAGACTTTTCGCCTAAGTTCCGAGGTTTTCTCAGGAGGACAATACTTTTCCAAGAAATCATTGGTAACATCGTCCCATGTTTTGAGCGATCCCTTGGGTAATGATCGGACCAAAAACTTAGCTTTATCCCTTAGTGAAAACTGAAACATATGCATCCAGATGAGGGGTTACAGTGTTATGTTTCACCGTGGAACATAAGTCGAGGAAGTTATCTAAATGCGCAAAAGGGCATTCGGTAGGACTTCCCCCGAATTGAACATCCTTGATCTTACGGATCAAGTGAGGGCTGAATTCATGGTTGTTTGCGGTCGTTGCGGGTAATGAAATCCCACAACGCAATTCGAAAGCCTCAGGGTGGCCAAAGTCCCTGAGAGATTTCTATAGTATAGTTTCCTCAGACATATCTGAATTTTCAGATATAGAATCAGATTCAAATAAGTTTCCTCCTTCTACAAGTTCACCAGATTCGTGAACAAGTCTCTGTAAACAACGTAAATGTTTTTCAATTTCCCGAATAAATGGTGCGGTAGGAGTTCCTTGTGATCAGCGTAGCATACAATGCTAGAATAAAGCTAGCAATGATAAGTAGGCAAATAACAAGAAAAATAAGGAAGGAAGGTGAAATTATGAAAAAATCTTACAAATAGAAAACTACATAATGAAAAACCGTTTTATCCCCGGCAACGGTGCCAAAATTTGATAGCCTGTCGAAGTGGCTACTAAAGATAAACCATATGAGGCTCACTAGGCAACTGGTAAGGGCAAGTAAGGATCGAATCCCACGAGATAAAGGTCTTTACACTAAGGCGGACTAAGGAGTAAGTTTAAGTCCATTTCATTTCAGAAGAAAGATTGTCACTAATGTTGATTTATTTTAACTTGATTTTAAGAATTAAAGACGACCAAAGTAAGGGATACACCGATCACTTCTTACATGAAGGCGCGGATTCCTAGGTTAAACCGAACGTAGAGGGGAATGTCAAGGGGAAGCCATTCTAAGAGTCATGTCTACTCTCTCGAGCAAGCATGACGAGCGGAACTATGAACACGACCTATTCTCATGGCGTGAGCATAAAACGACTCCTAAGAACTTTTTCACGAAGACTTGTAACGTCCCTTAACTTGAACACCTATTCTCATGGTTTTCAAACTAATCAAACACGGGGATTCTTCGCTCAACTTCATCTCTCTATCCTTCGTTGAGGAACCTAAGACGACATCTATGGAAGCAAGTCATAGATTACGTGATTTAAAACCCAATGTAATGTCTCTACCTACCCCCAAGCTCGGTTGTTACTAAGAAACTACTTATGTCATGAAGGAGGTGAGGGTTACACCCATACCTTAGCACTAAAAACTACTCACTACACATTTTATTAATTCAATACAAATTTTTATTCATGATTACAAATTATAGCAAAGAAATAAGTTATGACAATGGATTATAAACTAAACTAAACAAAAGTATTAAAAATGGAAGAGCTTTGTTTGATTATCAATGTCATTACAAAGAAATAAGTTATGCAATTGATTTAATCAAACTAAAAAAGCAATAGAGAAAATGAAGACAAGGACAAGGTTTAATCTTGAGAGTATTTAATACATAAAGCAATAATGCAAGGACAAGATTAATCTTGAGAAGAAAACTTATGAACTTGAATTAATGTAAGCAATAGAACAAGGACAAGTTAATCTTGATAAAGAAAGCTTAAGAACTTGAAATAATGAAAGCAATGAAGGCAAGGACAAGACTAACTTGATAAAAGCTTTAATAAACAAAACATCAAAGTAAGAAAATAGCTACAAGAATTATAATTGAATGGGAAATGAAGATGAATTAAGAGTTGTACCATGAAGCTTGAATAATTGTAATTAAAGAGCCTTGAAGCTTTACTTCCAATAACACCCCAATACAATGTTGAATAACCAAGAACAAAATCAAGAAGCTTTGAATGTTACCCAAGAACACCAAACTAAGAACTCCAAACTAAGAACATGAACAAGAAACCAAGAACCTTGAATAACCAAAGTTGAATTAATTGAGGAAAGATTGAATTACAACTAATGGATTTATCAAGAACTAACCACTTAATCAAATACAAATAATCTAGAATGCAAAATGAGAGTTTCTAATAATCTTATACTAACTTCTAGATATTTCTAACAAAATCTCCTATTTCTAACAGTTTCTAACTCCATAAAACTGCTGAAGAACTCAGGTTTATATAGTAGAGTTTAAACCCAAAGCAGTAGGGGGTAGCGGCCGCTACAAGAAGGCGCTATCCCTTTGTTTTCCTTTCTTTCTTTGTTTGAGGCAGTGGCTTTAGTTGTGAAAGTGAATTACCAAGCACCTCTCAGTCTTCCCATGTCACTGGACCAAGCTAGCGATATCGCTAGTAAAACTTGCGATATCGTTAGAACCTTGAGCAAAATCCGAAAGGATCTTGACAAAGGCTTTAAACTTCGATCAAACCGACCCAAATCTTTGGAAAACATACTACTCCTCTTATTTCATGTAATGTCTTGATTTCCGAATCAACCGGGAAATCCTACAAAAATGAGATAAAACACAAAATAGAGTAACACAAGGAATAATAAGCTAAAATATGTGGGAAAGGGAAAAGAGAAAAAAAGCTATATAAAGAAGGAAAAAACTGGGAAAGAAAGGAGAGAAAACTAGCTAAATTAACTAAGAAAACTACAAAAAAAGTAAACAAATAAACACTACATCACTCAAAAATTTAGCACAAAACTTACTATTACTCACAATTAACAACTCTAAACATGATAATGAAGCATAAAAATAACCATTAAGCACTCATGAACAACAACAATCAAGTTTAGAATTAGTAATTAAATTCGTCATAAAATTACCCAAAATTAGAAATTCATGAAAACTTCATAAAAAATTATAAAATATGGATAAAAAGGAAGTTATACCTTAGTATATGATAATAGAGCAAGAAATTGCAAGAAAATTGAAGTAGCAACCCAAAAATCAAGCCCAAAAATAGATCAAAATTTCAAACCCTAGGTATGGTAAATTGTTGATAAATTATAACTCCAAGAGATTGTTTAGAATAGTGAGAGGAGTGTTTTGTCAAAATTTGAAGTGATTTGGAGTAGTATGGAGTCATTTATGGGGTTTTGAAGTTGAAGGTTTTTGGGGTTTTACTGGTGTGAGAGAGGAGGAAGAAGATAGATTAGGAGAGAGATTAGGTGAGATTTCAAAAGAAAAGAGATTAAAAGATGATAATAATAATAATAATAATAATAATAATAATAATAATAATAATAATAATAATAATAATAATAATAATAATAATAATTAAGCCCACGAGAGAAAAAAGACGGAACAAGCAAGACGGGTGGCCGCAGGAGGGTCCGGCGCCCGCAACGAAGAAATGGAAGCTGAGGGTTGCGCTCGCAAGTACCGTCTGCAGAAAATTGCAAACTCTCTGATCTATAATGCGGGCGCATAGAGGAAGGGGTGTTTTGTTCGCTGCGCCCGCAGGTCGTCTCTGGGGTACTTTTTCGCTGATTTTTCTCTTTTTCTCCCTAATAATTATATTAAGTTATAAATTATTATTATTAATTAAACTTAAGCACGTTTTTAACTCTTAATCTCTCCTTAATTACCCCAATTAGGTATACAACACTTTGACCCTTATCTAGGCTTCACAGAATTAAAACAAAAACTAAAATAAGCTAAACTAAACTACAAAAACACGCAAAAAGAGAAAGAAAGGGATAGAAAGCTCGGGTTGCCTCCTGAGAGGTGCTCTTTTAAGGTCACTAGCTTGACCATAGCTGCATTAGTGACCAAGGTATTTTAGGATCATCAAGTTGGATGACTTCAACTAAACCGATGACATCTCCTTTATAGTATGGTTTCAAGCTTTGACCGTTAACCTTGAATACTTCCCCTTATTCACTTTGAACTTCAACATAGCCAAATTTGCTCACATTTGTCACTGTAAAGGGGCCACTCCATCTAGATTTCAACTTTCCAGGGAATAATTGATGTCTTGAGTTAAACAATAGAACCTTATCGCCGAATTGAAACTCCCTTTTCATGTTTCGTTTTTCGTGCCATATTTTCGTCTTTTCTTTGTAGATTTTGGCACTATCATATGCTCTTAACCGAAATTCATCCAATTCATTCAACTGTAGGAAACGTTTTTCTCCCGCAAGCTTAACATCCATGTTTAATTAGTTGATTGCCCAATAAGCTTTGTATTCAAGTTCTACTGGGAGATATCATGCTTTTCCATAAACTAATCTATATGGAGAAGTGCCAATTGGAGTCTTAAATGCTGTTCAATATGCCCATAAAGCATCATGAAGCTTATTACACTAATCTTTTCTTGATTTCGCAACCGTCTTCTCTAGAATGGACTTTATTTCTCAGTTTGAAACCTTGACTTGACCACTGGTTTGTGGATGATATGCCAATCTCGTCCTGTGGTAAAACACCATATTTCTCTTACAGCTTATCCAACCTTTTCTCGTGAAAGTGCGTTCCCCCATCACTAATGATAGCTCTAGGGACTCCGAACCTAGGAAAAATAACCTGCTTAAACATTCTTAAAACGGTGTTAGCATCACTATGGCGAGAAGCAATTGCTTCCACCCACTTAGAAACATAATCCACAGCGACTAATATAAAACGATTACCATTAGAAGAAGGGAAGGGACCCATATAATCAATACCCCAAACATCGAAAATTTCAATATCTAAGATACCTGTTTGAGGCATTTCATGCCTTTTTGAGATGTTACCTGTGCGTTGGCACGAATCACAAGACATAACAAAATCTCTAGCATCCTTCAATATCGTAGGCCAATAAAAACCGAATTGCAATACCTTAAACATTGTTTTGGCGGGTCCAACATGTCCTCCATAGGGTGATGAGTGACAGTGGTGCAGAACTCCATAGACATCCCAATCTGGTACACACCTGCGATATAAGCCATCTGCACACTCATGAAACAAGTTAGGGTCATCCCAAAAATAACGCCTAACATCATGTAAAAACTCTTTTAGTTGATGATAAGTAAGATCGGGAGGTAACACTCCTCCAACTACGTAATTAGCATAATCAGCAAACCATGGAGTATTAGAAATCACAGCTAGAAGATGATCATCAGGAAAAGAGTCATCAATGGGAGTTGAAATCTCCCCATTATCATATGGAATTCTAGATAGGTGGTCTGCAACCACGTTCTCTACACCTTTCTTATCACGTATTTCTAGATCAAACTCCTGAAGAAGAAAAATCCACCTAATAAGCCTCGGTTTTGCTTCTTTCTTTCCAAGTAACACTTTAAAGCTACATGGTCAGTATAAATGATAACTTTCGAACCTATAAAATAAGAACGAAATTTATCCAAAGCATACACTATAGCAAGCAATTCTTTTTCAGTTGTGGCATAGTTAACCTGAGCTGGATCTAAAGTCTTACTGGCATAGTAAATAGCATGCAGAATCTTATCTTTCCTTTGACCTAACACGGCACCCAAAGCATAGTCATTAGCGTCACACATAATTTCAAAAGGTAATTCTCAATCAGGTGATTGAATAATGGGTGCTTAGATTAGTGGTTGTTTGATCAAATTAAAAGATTCAAGGCATTCATCTGTGAATTTAAACTGAGTATCTTTTAATAGCAGTTGAGTTAAGGGTTTAGCAATTTTAGAAAAATCTTTAATAAATCAGTGATAAAACCCTGCATGACCTACAAAACTTCTACCACCTTTTACACTTACTGGTGGAGGTAATTGTTCAATAACTTGAATTTTAGCTTTATCAACTTCAATACCTCTTTCAGAGACTAAATGTCCGAGGACAATTCCTTTTGTCACCATAAAGTGACATTTCTCCCAATTGAGGACCAAATTTACCTATTCACATCTTTTAAGCACTTTAGTCAAGTTAGCCAAACATGAATTAAAATCAGTACCATAGACACTAAAATCATCCATGAAGACTCTCATACTAGACTCGATGAACTCAGAAAAGATAGCCATCATACATCGTTGAAAGGTAGCAGGAGCATTACATAGACCAAGGGCATTCTACGATTGGCAAAAGTACCATAAGGATATGTAAATGTTGTTTTTGATTGATCATCAGGATGGATAGGTATTTAAAAGAAACTAGAGTAAACATCTAGATAGAAAAAATATTTATTCATTGCGAGCCTTTCTAACATTTGATCTATAAAAGGGAGAGGGAAATGATCCTTTTTAGTGGCAACATTTAATTTTCGGTAATCAATGCACATTCGCCAACCTATAACAACTCTAGTAGGGATAAGCTGATTTTTATCATTTCGCACAACAGTTGTTCCTCCCATCTTAGGGACTACCTGCACTGGAATTACCCATTCAGAATCTGGCATAGCATAAATGATACCTGCATCAAGAAGTTTAAGAACCTCTTTCCTCACCACTTCCTGCCTGTTAGGGTTAAGTCTCCTTTGCCCCTGTATACAAGGTTTATAACCTTCTTCTAGATGAATTCTATGCATACAAAAATCAGGACTTATTCCAGTTAGATCATCAAGTGTATAAGCAATAGCCTTTTTATGAGTTTTAAGCACAACTAATAACCTTTCAAGTTGACTATTAGTAAGTTTAGGGCTAACAATAACTGGATACATCTCATCATCATCTAGAAAAGCATATTTCAAATTAGGGGGAAGGGGATTCATTTCAGGTTGTGTTACCTCTTTGATAGCATATTATTGCTGAAGCAATGATTGGTACTTATGTGAAAGTTGATCAAGAAAATCGCCACTCACAAGGATAGTACCTTAGTTCGGTTTTCTCTAAAGCTAAGCACCAAGAAAATCGATCTAAGTCGAATAATTTTATAAATTGATTAAAGCTAAGCACCCTGAATTCCTAAAATTATCCTCACAAGAGTCTAAAGCCTAAGCACCAACTCTTTTAAGAAGTTCGAAAATTTCCACACACTCGAAAATTTCCTCACTTTCGGTTTTGATTTGTTTTGTAGAAAACAAGCAAACTTAAACAATCAATGTTTATTGAATTCACTAATCTGAATTTTTACAAGCTAATGTTGAGATTATTTATAGTCATAATCATCAACAAATCCTAATTAAACTAAGCTAATTTTACACGCACAACGTTAGGAAAATTCACCCTAATCTAGTGACTCATCAATGACTCATAAGATAAGAATGCCACATCATCACTACATGTCATGCAACTTGCTAAAATATCCTAACAAACTCTATCTAATCTGAAAAATATCCTAACAAACTTATTCTTACCTTGCTAATTAAGATAATCAAAAAATTACAACCAGATTTACACAAAAATCAGATTTACCCAAACTCAACAAAAATCGTCAAAATTGACGCTACTCAAGATCGTCCAATTTTGCGCTATTTTGTACGTTTTTTCTTCAAATCTTCAAGAAACCTTTCAAGATTCAATATTTTAATCCACAAACCTTCAAGAAGTCATTCTCCATGTGTATAAGGCTGTAAATGATGATTACACTTCAAGAATTAAAAGACTCAATGCCTAAAAATGAGAAAACCCTATGGGAAAAACTCATACACTATTGGAAAAAAACCTTTTTGCTGCGGTCAAAATACCACCTTTTGCTTCGTTTTTTGACCGCAGCATATGCCACAGAAGCAAAAAGGTAAAAACTTTATGCTGTGGTCATCTAAACAACCGCAGTATAAAGTCCAATTCCTACCATTTTTTTGAGACTTTATGCTTTGGTTTTTTTAATGACCGCAACATAACGTTTTTTTACCACCAAAATTAAAGACTTTACGCTGCGGTTATTATGTATGAGCGCAACATACATAAAGTCATTTTCCCACCATTTTTTTGTACTTTATGCTTCGTTTTTGTTACATCATATGATCACATTAAAATGATTATATATATATATATTTTTTTAATATCCACATATACAATTGCTAACAAGAATATTATTAATACTAATAGATCATTATTATGATATTTATTATGAATATATTAATCATTTAATAATGATTAATACATTAATAATAATGATCATTATTATTAATAAAGTAAATTATATATAGTTAATTAAAAACAAAGATAATAATATTATCAATAACAATATAATATATAACGTACAAATTAAACATGCATACATATATGTCACTATCGAAATTGTTTCATTACAAACAATACAAAGTGATAAAACTAGCTAACTTCCCTCTAACTTCAACAATTTCTTGAACGGTATGAGGATACATATTTAAGCAACAGCAGCACACCAGAAACAAGCAGAAAAACAACAACAGATCGAAACATCAGCACAACAACAATGTTAAACAACAAGCAACAGCATAAGAAAACATAACAAAAGTAGCAGCAGTAGAAGAAAACAACAGCAAGCAGCTTCAGCAAAACAGCTCGCAACACGGCAGCAAACAGCAGTAGTGGCATAAACTCACCTGCAGCAAAACAGCAAACACCAATTGAATCATAACAAGTTGATAATTGTTTTAGAATGATGAAAATATAAACGCAACTGAATATCACGACTCATTCATCCATAGAATACATTTCAATCAAATGATTAACCATGCAATTGTATTGGTTAAAGATCCTCCAATTAGACGAGACGTTATCAAGCATCATAATCAATTAAGCAAATTGGATCATAATCTTACACAATGTGGTAATTAACTGTCACCCCTGACACATTGGGATTGGATATAGGCCTAATACAAAAGGCTAGACAAACTGATAAATGATCTGTTGCTGCCAACAAAATAGCAAGCAACAAAACAGCAGTAGCATAGCAAAACAGCAGCAGCACAGCATGTATAAGAGCAAAACAACCACTAAGGATTTTCAAAACAGAGAATCTAATGTGACTTTGAGGATGAGACATGCCAGTTCTACTATACAAGCATTTTGTGGAAACTCTAGTTCTTGCAATAAAATGAAGAAAAGGAGACCAGAAAAGAAAAGGTTATATTTTGGTATTTTCTTAATTCTGTTTGAATTTAACAATCTTTGAAGGGATGTCGTGTCCTTAATTAACTTTTTTCACAAGAAAAAGTACCTACAAGTTACTGTGATTGCAAGCCAATAACACTATACAATGATGTAATAGCTACTCTATACAAAGAAGCTAGTAGTAAAGTTTAAAAGGCCTGATAAAGTACAGAATCACACACCTGTCTGTGAGAAGCTTTTCCCTTGTTGCAAAAGCTCCAAATAGTAAAACTGAGAACGAATAAAGAGCAGTAGTAGTCGGCCATGATAAAGAACAGAATATTGAGTATCTTTCAGTGAGGCGGAACGATTTGAGCCAGCCATGATACCCGTCACAGCAGGAATAAAGAGGCCAACCAATGCACTACAAAGTCAAAGTTGAAAATCAAAACATTTTCTATACAGAGAAGGAAAAGGTGGAAAGTAAAGCACTGCATAGGCATGCTAAGATCTAAAAGATGACACTGTCCAATTTAGAGATGATCAGCATAGAGAATTAACAAAATAAACTTAAGTAGCAAAGATCAAAAAGGAGAAACACAACCACTAAGCATGACACAAGAAATCAATTCAAATATTTGGTCACTAGATGTCTACATCATATATATATGATGCATTAAACTGTATAAGCTAATAAAATTGAATCCAGTCAAACACAATATATCAACAATTGGGCAGTTGCAAACTGGAGGAAGACACTAATTTCTCCTGCTTCTGCTTCTGCTGCGTGAACTCCTCTTCAAATATTCCACTCATCACCTTTCCAAAACACACTGGGGCAAATACTGGAGTGAAAGGTAACTGCATTATTGATGTTGCAGCAAAAACATAGCAAATTATACATTGATAATCGACCAACAACATAAATATGGACTAGTTGAAAACAACAAGAGCAAAAGGTGAACAAAATCTAAACAAATAACTGAATTCACAAGCCAAGGGGAAAACCCTAAAAATTCAAAAAATTAAAAAAAAAATGCAAAATCAAGTAAGTACTTTGTAACATAAATCGCAAAACAGAGAATTGAAACCCTAATTTGAAGCATGAGTTGTAAAAATTCACTAAAAAAATCCATAAAATCGACACATAACTAAATTGCAAAAGTTGATTGCAACTCATAAACACCCATGAAATCCATAACCTAGAACCCACGAAATCACGAACCTAGGCCCCCAAACACGAAAAAAAAAAATGAAACTAGACCCCTATTCAAACCCTAAAATACTAACCCACGATCACAACAAAATTCACAAAACCAAGATAAATCAAGGCGAAAATCAAACCCATATGTAAGAAAAAAAAATTAAAGAGAAGAGCGAAAATTGAGAAAAAATGAAAATCAAGAGCGAAAAAATAGGAATATATACAAACCCAAGGCCACCTTCGAAACACATTCAGATCCGTGAAATTCGAAACCCTAAGCCAATGTTATCATCATTTTCATGAGCGTTGGTGAATAGGTGAGATATGAGATTGAGTGTTTCATTCATCAATGGAGTAAAGTGAGAGAAGGAGATAAAGTGAGAAATAAAGTGGAGGGCGAAGGAGGCGAAGGAGAAGTGAGAAAGAGAGGTAAGGGTGTTTTAGGTTAGTGTTGGTGAGAAGGGCAAAAAATGAAAGTACAAAGCCTTTTAACTTCGATTTTTTTTTAAAATAAATAAAACTTTATGCTCCGGTCAAATAACGTAGCATAAACTCAAAATGACCGCAGCATAAAAATTATATGCTGCGGTTCCCTAATGATCGCAGCATAAAATTTCCCTCCAAATATAATATGGACCATATACTGCGGTTCTTTATTTTTTTCAAAGAACCGCAACATATATAGTGTAGCATATATCAATTTTTCCACTAGTGATACGCATAACCATCTTATTCCCCTAATTCCACCATTCTTTCCTTTGCTTCAATGATCAAGTATTTTTCGTGTGTCACCATACACACCCATGATGATGTCTTTGAAGATCCCAAAAGCCTTGAATCCCCATAAGCCATTATTTCCCCCATACTTGCATCATTCTTAGAAGCCATCAACAAACCTTCAAAGTTATCATCTTGTTTTGTATCATCCTCCTCGTCTTCAAAAGAGTTTGTCCACAAACCTCGAAGTTGATCATTAGGAACATAAGGAGACAAATCACCAATGTTGAACGTGTCATGCACACCATATTCACCTGGTAATTCGAGTTTATATGCATTGTCCCCGATCTTGCTCACGATTTTGAATGGTCCATCACACCTAGGCATTAGTTTGTTTTTCCTTTGATTAGGAAATCTTTCCTTTCTTAGATGTAACCATACCAAATCTCCTTCTTTGTATGTGTGCTTCGTTTTATGCTTGTTAGCTCTTGTTTTGTAGATATCATTCACATGCTCAATTCTTGCTCTAACCTGTGCATGTAACTTCTGCATGTATTCAATTTTAGCTAAAGCATCTTTGTGAACGAGCTCACCTTTAGGAATAGCCACGAAATCAATAGGTAGCTTGGGATTGATTCCATAAACAACTTCAAAAGGCGAATGTTTAGTTTCATATGTAGGTGAACGATTATTAGCAAATTCTGCATAAGCAAACTTTAAGTCCTAATCATTTTGTGTCTTACTTACCAAAAAACGAAGTAGAACGCATGGCGTTTGTGGATGATAAGAAGTACTGAAAAGCAAACTTCAAGTCCTAATCTTTTTGTGTCCTAATCCTCAGTTCGACCATCTGTTTGTGGATGATAAGAAGTACTGAAAAGCAATTTCGTCCCTATCAAACGCCACAATGATGGCCTCAAACATAGCCTTTAGTTCTTCGATGTCTTTGCCCAACTCCTTTGTGGTGATCTTAGAAGTATTTACTTCATCAGCTAACATGATTACTTTTGTTTCAACAATGATATCGATACCAATAACCTTGAGGATTAATGTCCTCTCAACAAGAGCACCAAAAGTTGACGTGAATGTTGATCAAGAAAATCGCCACTCACAAGGATAATACCTTAGTTCGGTTATCTCTAAAGCTAAGCACCAAGAAAATCGATCTAAGTTGAATAATTTTATGAATTGATTAAAGCGAAGCACCCTCAATTCCTAAAATTATCCTTACAAGAGTCTAAAGCCTAAGAACCAACTCTTTTAAGAAGTTCGAAAATTACCACAAACTCGAAAATTTCCTCACTTTCGGTTTTGATTTGTTTTGTAGAAAACAAACCAACTTAAACAATCAATGTTTATTGAATTCACTAATCTGAATTTTTACAAGCTAATGTTGAGATTATTTATAGTCATAATCATCAACAAATCCTAAATAAACTAAGCTAATTTTACACGCACAACATTAGGAATATTCACCCTAATCTAGTGAGTCATCAATGACTCACAAGATAAGAATGCCATATCATCACTACATGTCATGCAACTTGCTAAAATATCCTAACAAACTCTATCTAATCTGAAAAATATCCTAACAAACTTATTCTTACCTTTCTAATCAAGATAATCAAGAAATTACAATCAGATTTACACAAAAATCAGATTTACCCATACTCAACAAAAATCTTCAAAATTGACGCTACTCAAGATCGTCCAATTTTGCGCAATTTTGTACGTTTTTTCTTCAAATCTTCAAGAAACCTTTCAAGATTCAATATTTTAATCAAGAAACCTTCAAGAAGTCATTCTCCATGTGTATAAGGCTGTAAATGATGATTAAGACACTACAGGAATTAAAAGATTCAATGCCTAAAAATGAGAAAACCCTATGAGAAAAACTCATAGGCAAAACCATCTTATTCCCCTAATTCCACCATTCTTTCCTTAGCTTCAATGATCAAGGATTTTCGTGTGTCACCATACACACCCATGATGATGTCTTTGAAGATCCAAAAAGCCTTGAATCCCCATAGGCCATTATTTTCCCCATACTTGCATCATTCTTAGAAGCCATCAACAAACCTTCGAAGTTACCATCTGGTTTCGTATCAGGTACCTTTGGCTTTCTTCTAGAGTCATCTTCTCACTGTTCAATTCATGGCCTATAACATCAATTTCCGAATCTCCTTCACCAACATCAGCATCCAATAAAAAAAGAGCCTCTAGGGGATCCTTTGTACTGGATCGAGGCATGTCATCCAACACAATCTCACTAATAGTATTGATCCTGTAACATGACTGCTCCATCATGAGATTTTTCATTTCATTATTAAGATTAAATGTCACTTTATCATCCCCTACATAAAGGGTTAAGCTTCCTCATCAAAATGATAGGGATACGAGCATCCTCATCAAAATCAAGGACAACAAAATCAACTGGATTGAAAAATTTTCCTACTCTAACAGGTACATCTTCTAAAAGACCCTTAGGGTATTTTACAGTTCTATCCGCCATTTGCAAAGTAACATTTGTAAATTTAAGCTCTCCCATGTCAAGCTTCCTGCAAATTGATAAGGGCATCACAGTTACACTAGCTCCTAAATCACAAAGAGCCTTATCGATAAACAAAGGACCTATATTACATGGAATTAAAAAACTGTTTGGATCCTTCAATTTAGGAGGAGATTTATTATGAAGGATCGCACTGCACTCCTCGGTCAGTGCAACTGACTCTATTACATTCATCTCACGTTTCCTGCTCAAAATATCTTTCAAAAAATTAGTGTAAGTAGGCACTTGAGTAATTAAATCAGTGAAAGGCACAGTGACTTGCAAAATTTTAACTATTTCACGAAATTTTCGAAAATGATTATCATTCTTACTCCTGGTTACCCTGTTCGGAAAGGGTAACGACACCTTTGAGGGAGGAATTGTATCGGTAATCGAATCTTATGTTGGAGCTTGCTTCCTTGGTGCTTCCTTCTCCTTTGAAACTTTATTCTCCTTTTCAGTAGCTAATTTCTCAAGGTCTTCAATAACAACCGAACTAGTCCTCTTTGTTCCATCTGCAGCCTTGGTAGTGTCATCATCAGGCATTGTAGGACCTTCATAGTAAGTACCGCTCGTTGTTGCAATGAAATTGCAATGATCACGAGGTGGATTGCTTGATGAAGCATTTAACGGAGCAGGTTGAGGAGGAAGTTGGCCTTGTTGCCTTTAAGCTGATGATTGAGCAATTTGTGCTACTTGAGTCTCCAATTGTCGATTGTGGGCCTGCATAGCTTCCATGGCTTTCTGCATCTGCATCATCATGTTCTTCAGTTCTAAAAACTCATTGGTAGTTGGCTGTGGAGGTACTGGGAGTGGTGCTGGAGGTGGTGGTCTACTGAAACCCGGTGGTTGAGGTGGAGCAAACCGTTGAACCTGCTGTTGCTGTGGTGCAAAATGTGGCTGCTGCTTCGGATTTTGAACATTGCTAGTATTCTTGTAGGAAAAGTATGGATGATCTTTCCAACAAGGATTGTATGTGTTAGAGAATGGGTTATTCTTGTAAGCTTGAAATGCACATACTTGCTCCATAGAACTATGGCATGCTTGCATACTATGCCCAAAAGAACCGCATAAATCAGAAAAGACATATGTAGCTCCCGAAAGTGCAGCCATTGCAGCTACCGTCATTAGGTTAGAGGATGGTGTGTTGATCTTGTCTAGCTTCTCATGGATTGCATTGATTTGTGAAGGAAAACTCTCATTTTTGTCATCTACCACAAGTTTTCCTCCTCTCTTAGCATGTCCTCTAGGATTACCAAATTGAGAATTTCGAATGGCAATCTCCTCAATTAAATCATAAGCAGTATTGACTTTTTGGTTCATAAATTGACCACTAACAGCAGAGTCAAGCAAAGTTCTACTCTCATTACCCAAACCATTAAAGAAAGATTGCACTAAAAACCACTTCTCAAGTCCATGATGAGGGCACATTCTCAACAACTCCTTGAATCTCTCCCATGCATTATAAAGAGTTTCATCGGTTTCTTGGTTAAAATTCATAATTTGACTCCTAAGTTGTGAAGTTCTCTCCAGAGGATAGTACTTAGCTTCCTTTGAAAAGCAAGAGCCAAGTCATCCCAACTGTTGATAGTATCCATGTTCAGACCATTCAACCAAGAACGTGCTTTTTCCTTCAATGAGAATGGGAACATCGTACGTCGTATATAATCTTGAGATACATCAGCTTGCTTAATTGTATTGTAGTATTAAATGAAGTTATTTAAGTGCAAATTAGGATCTTCTTTCAATGTTCCTGCAAATTGATTCCTCTCTACCATGTTAACCAAAGCTGGCCTCAATTCAAAATTAAGGGCCTCTATATCAGGAACTCGGTATCCACCTCCCACTGTTGCATAACTCAGCTGAGAATAGTCTTTTAAGGACCTTGCTGGTGGTGGTGGTGGTGGTGCATCATTCCGCGGTGTGTTGTTCTCGTTGAACTGTGATTCTACCATCTCTTCCTTATCTGAACTGTCGAAAATATTCAACTCAGCAAAAAGTTGTGGCAAATCAACCAATGTTCGTTTAGAAAGAATGGCTCTTCGTAATCTCTTCTTCCTTCTACGACTCCTCTTATGCCATGATCTTTCCGGTTCTGGATCAATCCAAACCGGCATACGACCTAATACCTACACACAATCAAAACTCGAAACAAAAATAAGAACTACCTCAAAGAACGTGAAGGTTCCTTGAGGTGAGGAAATAAGACCAAAAATGAAAATAAAAGAAACACTTTAAACCCGACTAATAGAATTAAAAATTGCCTCCTCGGCAACAGTGCCAAAATTTGATTAAGGCTATCGCACACCTCTCAAAAATAACTGAACAACTCTAACTAATATATCTAGGGAAGTAGGGATCACGGAAGCTATTAAATCCTATTAGTCCTAAAAAGTCTAAAATGTACAAGGGGCCTTGGTGGAAAGTTCGGTAAAATACTACTAAACTAAGAAAACAAATACTAAAACTAAGGAAATTACGGGAAATTGGGAATTTATGAATTAAACTCTTATAATGAAATCATCGGGCAATCAAATCATTATGACCAATCAACAAACTCATTAAACACTCACTAATCAATTCATTGGCATTCATTGAACTAGGGCTCACTAATTCTCTCGAACTTAGACTCCCTCTAAACTCCTTTGTCGGTTCTCGCTCGCATCAATTCGTTTTTGCCTATTGTTCAGTGGTCTAATTGTGATAATCTTACCTCTCGGCCTCGATTTCGACAATAACCTAACTTACAACTAAATCTGGCCACAATTTAATTGTAATCAATAGAAATCAATAATAGGAATTCAATTAAAAGCCAAGAATTAATTAATGAACATAAAATAAATTCACAACATGGTCATAGATCCCCTAACCCTAGAGAAAAAAGACTGCTCACTCATGATTAAAGAAACTAAAACAAGAACAAATTCAAATAACAAATTCATAATCAAAAACTAAATCAAACTAGAATTAAAGCTAAGTTAATTACTAATAAAACTAAGTTAAGAACTAAAATAACAAAAGTAATTAAACTAAACTAAAAACTAAGAAATTAAAAAGATTCATGAACTAAAAAAGATTTGAAAAGCATAAGGAAAGAAATTACCAACATAATGAATGAATTGCATTAATTAAAATTGAATCTTAAGTGCTTCTAAAATTCTAGAGAGAAAAGAGCTTTTAGGATTCCAAAGTCTAAAAATATGCCAAAAAACTACTTAGGGTCGTGCCCCCATTACATAGAGTATTTATAGGATTAGTGATACGAATATCAATGAGCAAAACTTCGAAGGTTTGATAGAAGGTGCAAAACAAGATGCAACCATGGGAGAGCTAGTGGCTTATGGAGACACAAGACTCTTAGGGTTGACTAGGGTGAATTTTTACGTGTGCATGGTGACATGCACAAGTCTCCTCACGTAAAAATCAAGCAAGCATAATTAGTAGTTTAGGAGTGTTGAGCTATATGGGTTTTCTTCCCACTTCATTTGATAGGGTTTTACCATATGGTGTTTTGTGATTTTCTTATTTAGTTTATGAGTCATGGTTGATGGAATCAAACATGGGAAACACAAGATTGAAGGTTTCTTGAAATAAAGATCGAAGCTCAAAGGGTTTCTTGAAGTTCTTGAAAATGGAAGTCCATCAAAAATCAAAGGAAACTATAGCGGGTTATATGGCGGGATTTTTGAAAGATTTTGAAGGATTTGGGCAACGTTGTCAACGGTGTTTTCCGTGTTGTTTGACTTGGTCAACTTCAGTTAGTTAGTTGGAAATATTGTCCTTAGATTTGTTTCTCAAAATATCTAAGATTTAGGCTAGAAAATCATATTACAAGTATATGGCGCAAGATTGTATCCGGTTTTGTAGAGATTATCTTGTTATCCTAATCTTAGTTTGTTATACCATAAATCTAGGGTAGTTAGGATTTGTTTAGGATATTCACATATTGTGTGATATGTTTAGCTATAAATAGGATGTAAAATACATCAATAAAATTCAGATTATATTGATTGAAAACACATTGTTTCCGGTTTATTGTTTCACGTAAGCAAACAGAAATTTGTGAGGATTCTTGTGAAGAATTCGATGAGTGAGTGGTGCTTTTTGAGCTTTATCTCACGTGAGGATAGTTTTTAGGATTTGAGGGTGCTTTGCTTTAATCAAATTCTATCAATTATTCGCCTTAGAACTTCAAATTTGTGGTGCGTCGCTTTATCAAATTTGTGCTCTAAGTTTATCTTGTGTGAGTGGCGTTTGTTTATAACAAAATTCACATCAATTAGGTTTTATTAAAATAAAATCCACGAAGAAATACCGTGAAGAAAAGCCGAGCGGACCAAAAATCGTGCAACCTGCGCCCGCATAGGCCAAAATCACGTTGTTCCCTGAGCCTCGCATAGTGAGTTTTGAGTGAATTCTGATAAGTCTGATCTATGTTGCGGGCCGATAGATGAAAGATGCTTTAAAGGCTACGCCCGCATGAGCTCCTAGTGATTAAACTTTAACGATCTTTCTTATTTCTTCGCTCGATTCCTTCAAACCTTATTTGTAGCTTCTCGTAACTTGGCACGCATCTCAAGGCAAGTGCTTTTTGAGTCGTTTTAGCTTCTAATGACTTCATACCTCCTTATTACGCTCCTGAAACATATAAAACAAAACCGAAAACGCGAGTAAGAACCGAAAAAGTATAAAATAGCCATAAAAGGCTCTAAAAGTCAACTAAAGATGCTAAAACCGTTCCAAAACATAACTTAACATCGAAAGACGATATTTAATCAAAACAAAGCGACAAACTTAACTATTTAGCACAAGGATCAACCGAAAATGAGGGAAAAACACAACATAAAACACATGTATCACTCTTTATAATGGAAAAACCAATGTATTACACCCACCGTGATAACGGCTAAGGCATTTATCAAAGTACTACAGCGGAAGTCTGTAAAACAAAACACCAATATAAAACTAAACTTCAAAACAAGTCTTGTAACTAAATTCAAACCAACATCCAAAATGAAACCAACTTTGAACTTTATTACACCTCGGAACCATTTTAATGGCCTTGAAAACCAAAACTAGAATCTTTGAAAATAAAACATTCATCGAAATAAGGTTAGTACTTCATCAGTAATATATATAAAGCTACAAAACACAGCAAGCGCTCTCACTCTAGCCCAGCATAAAATGACATATGCCCACTTGTACTTGTAGTTTTTCTATGCTAGACAACTACTCACCAACAAGTGGGTCATTTTAGGGCCAAGTCCAAGATAAAGCCATGCACAAAAAAAAAAAAAAAAAAAAAAAAAAAAAAAAAAAAAAAAAAAAAAAAAAAAAAAAAAAAAAAAAAAAAATTAAAAAAANCATTACTACTAATGACTATGCAACAAAACAACATGAATTAAAACATACACACAACTTACCTTTGT
Organism: Suaeda aralocaspica; assembly: GCA_016808085.1. NCBI lineage: Eukaryota > Viridiplantae > Streptophyta > Magnoliopsida > Caryophyllales > Amaranthaceae > Suaeda > Suaeda aralocaspica. Next base: position 2,848,851 of record PYUH01000015.1, on the reverse strand, counting down.
CAACCTTTCACCTGTGCATAGACTCAACAAATTAATTATTATATTTAAACTTTTGGATTCTGCATCGAACGGGTTTCCTGTCCTTTAAAAATCGCCCTATTGGGCACCAACTTGGGAGCAACTCGAAGAAAGTATTACTATGTCACATAAAGTGACGGAATTCAAGCGCATTATAAATATAAAAGAGTACAACGTCTTGTACTCCAATTCGAAATCATAGAACACTGTTCCTTACGACTCCCTCCATTGTTCATACATAAGGTATATACGTTCCAAGAGTTTTAATGCAAATCCTCTTACACTTTACGTGATTAACCGATTTAACAATGTTATGACTCACATGCAACAACACATAAAAACATGCATCAAATCAAGCAAGTCATATTGATTATCTTCAATTTAAGGTGATTCAAAAATTATCTTATGTGTGTCCTTTAATTAAATTGAACTTCCTTTACCACACATTAACTGTGAGTGGGTAAATATTAACTTTCTCCTTGACCACACATTAAACTGTGAGTGGCAACATGTATAAAATATTTGCTCATAACTCCTTTGATCGTGTGAATAAAATTTGACAACTACCTTTCTTGTTGATTAAGTAACTAACAAACTTTAAAATAACTTCCTTCCTTTAGTAGTAAACTATTGGCCAAATTAAACTGATCATAACATTCCAATTTAATATTATAAAATTTATATTGCTAATTAACATGGAATGTCAACATAATATAATCATGCTTCTAATGAAACTTGTCATGCACATCAATTCATAATTCAAACAAGAATAACAATATTTCATATCATAAAGGATCATCCAAGCATGAATTTTAGCCCTTATGTTTGTATTTAGTACTTACGTACCTCGTGAAATAGTGGTGCTCTGCCACAACTTCTAAAAGTTTACTTATTCAAAGTCTCCTACATAAAGAAAACCGAAACTAAATTAAAACCTTGTTGACTAAGTTTTACAATAACTGTTAACCGACTTATATATTGGAAACTTGTCCAAAACATTCCTCATATGGTCTCTATTCAATCCCACACTTCACTTTAATTTTTCTATTGCAAGATTACTTGGTTTTCGGGACTTATTTACACTTTATAAAACCTTAACATAAATTCTATACCACTTTAGAAAAGTGGAAAACAATTTAAAATTATCAAAACTCCTTGAAAAGCTTCAAAAACAACACCAGTCTATCATACAATGTATTACTTACTTTATATGATCAATTCATGCTAATTACATACTTTAAAAGCCTAATTATTCACTTTATACAATCTGGTCAGTATGTTAAACATGCTAAAAATCACTTTTAAACCTCATGAAACATACTAAAAAACATATGTAACATCATAGAATTAATATGTGATCATACTAGCATAATATGAACACTTATAACTTATTTTAACTTGTTTTTATAAAAATTTCAAATTTATTAATTAACTTTAAAGTCATGAAAAACTCATAAAAACATCATAAATTCATGGCAAAACTCTTTTACAATCAACTAACATCATTACGAAACCAATCTATGCTTTAGAATAATTTTTCATAAGCCAAAACATGTTCATAATATTTATTCTATTGAATTTCATGATTACAAAATTTGGACAACAATTTATTTTATGTTTAAAGACTTTAAAAACCAATCTAAACTTCATAAAATCATCATAGTTCCACACAACAACAATTCATGATCACAATATTGAAGTTTAAATCATAAGAACTCATGAAAATCAAAACTTTCTTAACTTTATAAACCCTAATCTAAAATTTCATGAACAAAAAATTAATTCATGCTTTAAAACAAATCATAACTTCAAAAAACATGATTGAAAATTATAAAATCATGATTAATTATAATATATGAACATGAATTTGCAAAATTGAATCAAAAAGAAAGAGAAGATTTTTTTTATATATTCAAAATTACTGAAAACAAGGGGGAGGTGGTAGCCGGCGGAGGTGGCCGGCAGTGGCAAGGGCGGCGGTCTGGCGGTGCCTCCGGCACGGCACGAACTCCAAGAAAAAAATGATCACTCTCTCTTTTTTTTTCTTTGAAAACCGAACTAATTTTTTTTCCTGAAATTCCTTCTCCTCTTTTTTTTCCTCTCTTTCTCTCTCTAAATTTTGGAATCCTAATGACAATTATGATGGATGAATTCTGAAAATTTGGGTTTTAAAGGGTATTTATAGGCCCCAAAGTAGGATTTGGCAAGGCCCATACTTATCTTAAAAAGTGGAAGTTACCTTTAGGCCCTTGCCTTAAAATAAATTAGAAAACTCTTGAAAATTCTATTTTTAGAAGCTTTTAAAAATATTTTATAAAACATAAAATGTTATTTCTAAACACATATAATTATTTTTAATTAAAGCTTATGTTGTATTAATATTATTATATTTTCCCAGTTTATATTCTTATTAAACATAATTTTCTCAATAAAAATATTAAAATTACTCGTATAAAATACAAAAATTACTTCCTTAAAATACGTGAAAATGTGGGGTGTTACACTCTACACCCCTTAAAGGAAGTTTCATCCAAAAACTTTCTGTAGATTAATGTATGGAATTTGAATAGAGACTACATTTACTTCAAACTTTATCATTATGATACTATGTTGTTGTAGACCTTAGACACTTACTTTACAAGTTTTTAGTAGACAAACATAAAGCTCTTACTAAAAAGTCGTAGAAACTCATGAAAACTTGTAAAGTTGAGGGTAAAAACGCGCGAAAATTCATGAAAACTTGCAAAATTGAAAGTAAAAACGTGCGAAAATTAGGTTGCTTTGTACCCCCCTTAAGAATCGAGTTACGTCCCCGTAACTCTACTTACTAACCTGAAATAACTCTGGATACTTTTCTCTAATCATATCTTCAGCTTCCCAAGTAGCTTCTTCGGTTTCTTAGTTAGACTACAACACCTTTACCATTTTGACACTTTTTCTACGAGTATCCTTGACTTTCCTGTCTAGGATCTTTATTGGCCTCTCTTCATAGGTCATACTTTTGTCTAACTCTATTGTATCAGGTTGTAGCACATGTGACTCATCTGGAACATACTTCCTTAGTTGAGACACATGAAAGACATTGTGAACCTTGCTCAACTCCATTGGTAATGCTAACTTATTGGCTACTTTTCCAACTCTTTGCAAGATCCTATAGGGTCCTATGTATTTTGGGCTTAATTTGCCTTTCTTTCTGAACCTCAATGCTGCTTTCAATGGTGATACCTTAGGTAACACCTTGTCTCCAACTTCAAACACAAATTCTTGGCGTTTTTAGTCCGCATAGGACTTTTGTCTATCTTGTACTGTCTGAATCTTTGCTTGTATTACCCTTATTTTATCCGTGATTTCTTCAATGAATTGAGGTCCTAGAATCACTGTCTCACTTATGTCATTCCAACACAAGGGGCTTCTACACTTCCTCCCATACAAAGCCTCAAAAGGTGCCATGCCAATACTTACATGGTAGCTATTTTTGTATGAAAACTCAATGAGATCTAAGTGATCCTCTCAATTCCCTAGAAAATCCATTACACAAGCTCTTAGCATGTCCTATAAAGTTTGTATGGTTCTCTCTGTTTGTCCATCAGTTGCTGGATGGAAAGTTGTACTCATCTTCAATGTTGTACCAAAGTTCTCTTGGACACTATTCTAGAATTTCGAAAGAAACCTAGAATTCGTATCTGACACGATATCCTTTGGAACTCCATGTAGCCTCACCACATGTTTTATGTAAGCCTTTGCAAGTTGTTCCATTTTCCAAGTGTCTTTCATGGGTATAATCACCGCTAACTTAGTAAGCCTATCCACCACAACCCATATGGTATCATTTTGATTTCTCGACTTTGGCAAGCAAGTCACAAAGTCCATTGATATGAAATCCCATTTCCATCCTGGTATTTGAAGTGGTTGGACCTTTCCTTGTGGTCTCTATTGCTCAAATTTTACCTTTTAACAAGTAAGACACTTGCCCACAAACTCAGCCACTTCCCTTTCATCCTAGGCCACCAATACATCTTCTTTAAATTCTTATATAGCTTATCGCCTCCAGGATGCATTGAATACAGGGTATTATGACCCTCCTCCATGATTCTTTGTTTCAGATCCTCGCATTTATGTGGTACACACCATCTTCCTTTATACGTTAAACTTCCATCCTCATGGATCTTAAAGTCTATAGCTTTTCCTGCTTTCAACTTTTCCTTAATTATGTCCAATTTCACATCTCCCTTCTGGTTCTTCTTAATTTCGTCAAATATTGTTGGTTAAATACTAAGATTACAAAATATTCCTTCCAACTCTCCCTCCTTTACTATCTTTAATCTCAATCTCTCTATATCCTTAGATAGTTCAATAGCAACTACCAAGGAATTCACTCCATACTTTGTTTTACGGCTTAAAGCATCTGCCACCACATTGGCTTTCCCTTCATGGTATTGGATATCTAGGTCATAATCCTTGATCAACTCAAGCCATCCTCTCTGTCTCATGTTTAAATCTTTCTGAGTGAAAAGTACTTTAAACTCTTGTGGTCTGTTTATATCCTACACTTTACCCCATACAAGTAATGCCTCCATATTTTTAAAGCAAACATGATCGCTGCTAACTCAAGATCGTGAGTGGAGTAGTTTGCCTCATATGGTTTCAATTGCCTTGAATCATATGCAATCACCTTTCTATTTTGCATTAACACACATCCCAAACCATTTTTAGAAGCATTACTATACACATCATAAGAGTCACTTCCATCCGGCAATGTCAGCAGTGGAGATGTAGACAAACGCTCCTTTAAGGTTTGAAATGCCTCTTCACACTTATCCCTCCACTCAAACTTACAATATTTCTTCATTAACGACGCCATTGGTTTAGCAATCCTCAAAAAGTCCTTCACAAACCTCCTATAATAACCTGCTAACCCTAAGAAACTCTGTACATCCGATACATTCTTAGGTGTAGGCCACTCCTTAACTGCTTCAATCTTGGCTGGATCTACTTCAACTCCCTCTTTTGACACAATATGCCCCAAAATGCTACTTTCTCCAACCATAACTCACATTTTGAGAACTTAGCATACAATTCATTCTCTCTCAATGTCATTAAAATTGTCCTCAAACGTTCCACATGTTTTCCTTTACTCTTCGAGTACACCAAGATGTCATCAATAAAAACAACCACAAAATTATCCAAAAATCTTTGGAAAATACTATTCATTATTAAGTCCATGAAAATTGTTGGCGCATTGGTTAACCTAAAAGGCATAACGACAAACTTATAATGTCCATATCTCGTACGAAAAGACATTTTCGGTATGTCCTCGTTAGCAATTCTCAGTTGATGGTATCCTAACCTTAAATCAATCTTTGAAAACACAATAGCACCTTTAATTTGATCGAACAAGTAATCAGTCCTCGGTAAGGGATACTTATTTTTTATTGTCACCTTATTCAACTCCCTATAGTCAATACATAACCTCAAACTCCCATCTTTCTTCTTTACAAACAATACTGGTGCTCCCCAAGGTGAAGCACTAGGCCTAATATAACCCTTTTTCCAACAACTCTTGTAACTGCTCTCTCAACTCTCACTCAGTTCTCCACGTGCCATCCTATAGGGTGCTTTGGAAATAGGTGCTGTCCCGGGGACTAAGTCTATGGTAAAGTCAACTTATCATTTACGTGGCATCCTCGGAATCTCTTCCGGAAACACATCCCAAAAGTCCCTTATTACCTCAATATCCTCGGGCTTAGCAGTCTCAACATGATCCACATCCCTCACACTACAAAGGTAGATGGGAAAACCTCTCTTCACAAACCTAGCAAACCTCATTACTGACACTATTTTGTAGTGTTTTTGTCTTCCGGCCGTCCAATAGCTCACCTTCTTACCCTAATTGATTGACAAGATCTTATGTAGCTCACATAGAATATCAACCTTATGCTTACTCAACCAATCCATCCCTAGGATCACTTCTAAGTCACCTTGATCAAACTCGATTAGGTTAGCTTTAAATTCCACTCCCTTAATTTCAATAGGAACATCCTGAAATCTCTTTGAACACTATACCTCTCATCCTGAGGGTAACACTATTGACATATCTATTGCATCTACTTTTCCCAATACAGGGTTTAGCTTTTCTAGAATCTTAGTGGAAACAAAAGAATACGTTTCACTAGAATCAAACTAAGCTTTAACAGGAAGAGAGTGAATAGAAAAGGTACCAATAATCACAACCTTATTAGCATCTGCTTCACTTCGAGCCATCACATCCAGTTCTCCAGTGTTTCAGGTCTTATTCTGTCCTCCTCCATTCCCACTCCCATTCCTATTCTGGGCTTGAGGTGTCATCTTTCCTCCTATATTTCCTTGGAAACCCTTTTCCTGTCCCCAGCTGAATTCCCCCTAGCTTGAGAATTTTGCCCCTCCTTTCCTTTGTTCTTAGAGAAGCACTCATACTAACGGTGTCTAAGTTTGTTACACAACCGACAAGTCACTGGGTTTCCTGCACAGTCCTTTCCTAGGTGATTGTTAGGACACTTCTTGCAATAGTACACAAGCCCTCCTCGACTAGCCATCTAAGCTCCATTCCCATTTCCAAAAGTAGGCTTCCCAAAGTTTCCCCTATTACCCTGGAAGTTGTTGTTGAAACGAGGTTTCTTAAATCCACCATGATTTTCCTGTTGGTTGAAGTTTCCTCCACCATCCTTCCTTTTCTCCCTCGTCTCACCTTCCTTCCGTACCTTCTTCTTCTTTTGGTCTATGGCATACATGTGTGCAGCTCTACCATATAACTCATCCACAGATTTAAGGATATGTCCAGCTAAGTGTGACTAAAGGTCTAAGGGTAACCCTCTTTCAAAACGACTAACCTTCAAGCTCTCAGTTGTTACGGCCTCGGGAGCAAACCTAGACAATTTTATGAACTTAGAATAGTACTCAGTGACAGGCATACTTCACATCTTATGCTCTAGAACTTCTCAGCTTTCTGTTTCTAAAGGAACACAGTATAGAACTTATTACGGATTTGCTCCTGAAACATATCCCAATTAAACCCTGGTAAAGCCCTAATCACAGCCTCATTTTGTGACGACCAAAGATCAGCTTCTCCTCTCAAATAGTAAAAAACATGGTTCGCCTTAAGCTCTTCTGGACACTTAACTTCCCCAAACAACTTATTAAACTCTCTCAACCATCCCTCTAGAATAGTTGGATTGTGCTCTCCTTGGTAAGTGGGTTGCTTACTTTGAAAAATCTTCTTAAAAAGTTCCCCAGCAGGGTCACTACCATTTCCATTTCCTCTGGCAGCTAACTGTTCAGCTACAGTAGCTAATTGCCTCACTACTTCATTCAGCTGATTGTTGTTACGTGTAGCCAGTCTATTTCTCCTGTAGAGGAAAAGACCTTTATATTAAACTATTCTAACTATAAGTTAGAACAACATAAACTAATATCATAAAACACTTTCTCATTTGGTCTCATAAAAGAAGTTTCATTCTTTTAGATTGAATGATTTACTTTATTTTGATTGTTTACACAACCATTAAAATAAGAATAAAGCACATAAAAAATAAAAATAATTCCCTTGATTTTACTCTATTTGAGGCTTTATTTCATAAAAGAAATTTATTACTTAACTCCTCTTATCATTTCTTATGGCTCACTAACACTTATTCAAACTAATGTAAACAATAATCTAAATTGTTCAACATTCTAAACGTCAGAAACACTAAACAATATTAACTAAATTGTATCTAAACAAAATCTCTAAACATGAACATTATCTTTCTTGTGACATCACATATTTCTTTGGTATAAATTCAGGATCATCTTTTGTATCAACTTCCATTTCATCTTCCGTTTTTTCTTCCATTTCTTCCTCAGGATCTAACTCTTCTTCATCCTCTTCAAGATCGATTACCAAGTCTACATACACTGGAATTACTGGATCCAGGTTCTCGATTTCATGACATGAACTGTCCCTTAACTCGATCATTAGTCCTTGAACCAATAGTAATCTCCTTCACCATCATGTCTTCACTTCCTTGGCTATCTGCGCTTGGTGTGGGCGGGGTCTCATCAATTGCATTCATCTCTCTGTACTCCTTCTCTTTCCTAACAATGTACCCTTCCAAGAATCTCCAATCACAACCCCATCGGTCAAATGCATCCTTATATTTAGAGTAGTTCAGAAGTCCTCCAGCAAAGTGGAAATCGCTAAACATTGCCTTGATTTCTATATAGGGCGAACGGCCGAGCAAGCACTTAACGATTAGGGCTGATACATGGTCGAGCCGATCCCATTGTGGCAGCTTCAATATAGTACTCATATACCAACAGTAAATCGTATTTTCCAAACATATTGGGGTGGACTCTCATAGTCTTTCTTCTCCAAGGTTCCTATTTGTGTGTCTTTGCTAGGCATACTATACGACATCTTGCACAACACTTAAGACTAATGGTCCATCCTTCCCAAAACAAAACAAACTAACAGTTCTACAAAAGGGGTCTTGTGGCTAACATACAATTTCCTTAACACATAACTATCCACATAAGAAACACCTTACAACATGAACTTTAATGCATGAAAGAACAGAAATAAAGTCTATCCTACATGCCCAAACTTCCTACCCAAGCTTACCACATGGTACTAAAGCAATAACACATAATACATATCTAAATTCATTGCATAACTGCACACATAATTTATTTTTCAAAACTTTCCATTTTTGAAAATTACTATTTTTAGAAAAATTTCATCTTCAAAAATTTCCAAAATAAGAACTTCCTCTTTCCCAAAATAAACCTTAGGGTACCCCCAAAAATAAAATTCACTTTATTTCAAAATCTAAGCTCTGGTAGCTGTTTATGCTATAATCTGCTCTAGTTGGAAAACCTTAGCTGGTTCTAGCTATAGCTAAATAGTTCTTACTTCTACTAGATATGATGCAGGGATCAAATAATGCAAAGATGGGAGTGGGGGAGATACCAGATGTGGTGACACGGAAAACTCCCCTAAATCAGGGTAAGACGCCGCGGGTGGCTTTGAGTCCACCAGTCTACTAATTAAGAAAAAAGATTACAATCAAGGTTGCACCAAAACGAATACCGGTACGGGTACAGACACAAAACGGGTACGAGAAAACGCCAATGAAAAAACTGATGATACAGGTACGTGAAAGAAAACAATAAGAAAAAAAATAAATTTCTACATAATTTCATTAGAATATAGAGGTAAATATCAAAGTTGATGATGATAATATGATTATTAAACTTAATGACTACTAAAAACCTAAAAGGCATAAACAATTAAAGCGGGAAAAATAACTCAAAAGCTATGGGATACTTGAATGAGGCTAATCAGTTACGTCAATTTGGGTACGAGTGTCCAAAGTGTGTCGGTGTCGTATCAGTGTCGGACACGGGGTGCGGCAGGTTGGAGGTGTATCCGTGCAACCGAGATTACAAGTACAATGTATGATGTATCTAGATAGCTAGCTTTGGTTACTGCTAAGTGTTCAGCTAAGAAATGTAAAGAACTGAAATTGTATGTACAATGATGTAATTAGTAATTGAAGAACGTATTAGCTAAAAGTTAATGATGTGTCTTCTGCTTTTTTCTCTACCCTATCTATAGATAAACTTCTCCTTATAGTTGTTTCCTCCTTCAAGTTGGTTACTGCTCCTGGTGTGTATCTGGCTTGAATTGTGGGCTAGATTCAAACTGGTTTGAAATACAGTTCCTATTCTCTTCGCATGATCTCCTAAATATCTTTGACCTTCACTTCCACGTTCTCCTTCTTCTAGAAGCTCCTGGAAATATCTCCCTTATTGACTCCTTGATTTACGGACCCACTAACTTGACCAAATCCAATCTGTAGCTGTTAGCTGCATACCTACGTAGCTGACAATCAAGCTGGATTACAAGTAGGAAATTTAGCCATAACAATTTGCCCCTAACTTGTAAGCTGAAAGCTCCAGCTGCCAGATTGCAAGTTACTGTTTTGTTAGTTTAAAAAATGAAACGAATTTTAAGGAAAAACGGATATATCATTGGAAATAATTAGCTTTTTAAATCTAAGTAAAAAGGAAAAAGATATGAAAAGATTTTGGCAGTTAGAACAATAAATGAAAAAATAATCGTTGCTCCTTCACCTCTCCGTATAAATACATCTCTTCTCCTCACTTGTGCTCTCTTCATTCTTGCAAAATTCATTTTCAGAGAAAGAAATTTAAAAAATCGATCCAGTTTCTTCGTGAATTTGCGAATTTCGAGGCGATTTAACTTATCATGTACTAAGATCTTCTTTCTTTGTTTTATGACCTTACTTCCTCCCTTAAGTTCTCTTAAGCATCATAGATATCCATTAAGGTTTACGAACTGTTTCACAATTACAATGGGTAGAGCCAAAGATGATGTAGTTAGTGTAATAACAAAAGAGCGTTTGCAGCAATTGCGATGAAGGGTCACTTCCCTGAGTCCGCCAATTTGGTGGTTCCTTCTCCTAACCAACGTCCTGAAACTTGTCCTCTTACCCATGTCTGCTTCTTTGAATACCCCTTTATGATTGGGTTCACCTTCCCTTTTTACTCGGCTAGCTAAGGCTGTTATTGAGCGTCTAGGTCTAAGTCTAGGTCAGTTACAACCATTGTTTTGGAGGATCTATAAGGTGGTTGAGGAAAAGAGTAATGAGTGGGAGCTAGACTTTGGGTTGGATGAATTAATGGCAATATACTCTATTAGAAAGGTAGGTCCAGGGTATGCAACTTTAAAGGTTAGAATAGCTGCAAATAAGCTAGTGGATGATGAGGGTGCGCCAGATAAGGGCTGGAAGAGTAAGTACTTTTTTGTGGAGAAGTCCTCCCTCGGAAAAGAGGGAGAGTAGCTTCTTAGTGGATGGAATTCTACAAGTATACATGTTGTTTCCTCCTACATTTGGTTTGTTTAATACTTTATTAATTTGGTCCTTACTCACTTTCTTTGGCAGTTCACTCCCTTCCCCCTTTGATCACCGAAAGCCACGCAACTAGGGAGTTTCTAAGCCGCCCTATCGAGGAAAGGACCTTCGACACCACCAAAGGGGCTACTACCACTACTCCAGCTATGTCTTCTGGTATGGACTCCCTCCTATGTGTTCATAGTTGGTTTTCTCAAAAGGATGACAGCTATCTAGCTACGTCTAACACTTGTCTAGCTATGTCTTCTACAGGTCTGAAAGAGATGTCATTCGAGGAGGTGAAGATAACGGCTTCAAAGAGGAAAACTGCCAACAGCAGCACGACCAGCTCTGCTAACACAGACTCGAGACCTGTTGAGGCTGCTATTATCATGCCTCCTCCCTCGAAAATTCCTAAGTCAGCTGAGCCCGTGCCTGTGGACGACATAGAGCTATCCTTTCCACCTGCATTCCTGGATAAGGAAGGTGTAGGGGAAGGGATATGGCCCCATGCTGAGAAGCTGCTTTTTCCAGCTACTAGTCACCGTCTCAGCAATCTTCCTCCTGACGTTGTACGTGGTCAAGTAGTTGGCCATTCCCTCCAGGTTAGTTTCTCTCTTTCTGGTAGATTCCTTTATGTGTGTGCTTTCCTCCTATTCACTCTTCTAACTTATTGTACGTAGGCCCTCCAAGGTGCTTTGGTTGATAAGAACTTTGTGAAGGGGTTCGCAGCTAAGTATGGCCAGCTTACGGCCAAGGTGAATAACCTGTCAGCTGCAAAATGAACTCCTCAAGAAGCAGCAAGCTGAGAGGGTGGAGAGAGCGGTGGCTGAATTGAGATCCAAGATGGAAGAGGATTTCAAGCTCATCTTGGAGGAGAAGGAAGAGGAGTTGGAAAGCAGGAGCGAGAAGCTGGAGCAGGTGTTGGAGGCTTTAAAGGAAGATTAAAAGGACGAAAATGCTTCCTCGATTATGAGAGGGAGGGCTATTACTGCTTACGAGGTCTATCACAAGGGCGCTACAGCTAAGGATTGTCAGGCCGTAGTAGACGACTATCTAGAGCATTTGGTAGCCTGGCTAACCTCCTTCCTACTTCTTTTGAACCCGTTGACGCTGCCCGCCTTGGTGATGCTTCTAGCTTGGTTGGTGAGGAAGAAGCAGCAACTGTAGGGGAGACTCCTCCCCTTGAGCCCAACGTTCCTCCTTTTGAGAGCCAAGCAGAGGGAGAGTTGGAGGGAGCTGTAGAAGGCGAAGATGTTGAAAACTTGCTTTTCTTTTATGCATTGAACAATATATTTATTATTATTGCGTTTGTTAGACAATGGCCTTAAAGCCTTTTTTTAATTTGCATCGCTTTTGTTAACTCTTTGTTTCTTTGGTTTCAATACAATTTTTGATTTCTGTTCATGTTGTTTGCTTATTATGTTACAATGATATGTGTGTGTCTATCATTCTTAGCTAGCTTTGGTTAAATTGTATGCATACCTTTTGTTGAGAATGTGGTTAGGTTATTTCGTAGGCCAACTAAGGGTTGTTTTATTATTGTAGCTTGATTGCTGGGGCAGCTTCCAGCTAATATCGACTTGCCCTTTGACAGCGTTATAGCTTTAAACAACGTATGGGCCTTAGTTGCTACTCTGTATTGAGTTTCTAGACTCCTAGGTTGCCTAATGGGGACTACCCTTGTTTTGTCTCCAAAACAATTAGTGTTAGGCATGGATGTTGGTGTTTCTACCAATGGCCCTCCGATGCCTAAGTTAGTATTTAATAATGTCATAAATAGAGGAATCGTGAGTTAGCTAAGAGATTTCTGTTGACTTAGCTTACGTATTAGCTGGGTTATGCTTTTAACCTGGTCTAGAAGTGGTAGATCTTTAGGTTGGATGCATTCTAGCTCCTAGGTACCGACTTTTCTTGCGTTGTAGCTAACTTATAAGAGTCGTTGCCTATAACTTTGGTGATTTGGTATGGGCCTTCCCACTGGGCAGCTAGCTTTCTAGCATTTTCTTCTTTCGTGTTGGCAAAGACTTTCCTTAACACCCAGTCTCCTAGCTGGAATACTTTGGCTTTGACATTTTTGTTAAAGCTTCTAGCTACTATGTTCTGTTATGCAACCATTCTAATGAGCGCATTATTTCTTAACTCCTCTAAAGTATCCAAGTCGTTAGCTAGCCCTACCTTGTTTGCCTCCTGTGTCATCAATCCATACCTGGCTGTTGGTGTAATTATCTCTGCCGGCAGCACAGCTTCACATCCGTATACTAGAGAGAAAGGTGTTTGTCTTGTAGCTACTCTAGGTGTGGTCCTATTAGCCCATAGTATTCTAGGTAGTTCTTCTGCCCATCTTCCCTTCTTAGCTTCTAACCTCCTCTTGATCCCATAGATTATTGACTTGTTGCTTAATTCAGCTTGCCCATTTGCTTGCGGGTACCTAGGAGTGGATATAGTTAAGGTGATGTTCCATTCGCTGCAGAAGTTTCTTGTTTTGTCACTTATGAATTGTGACCCGTTGTCACACACAATCTCATAGGGGAACCAAACCTGCATATTATTTTAGTCTAGATAAAAGAGACTACTTCTTTGTCTCTGACTTGCTGGTAGGAATCTACCTCAATCCACTTACAAAAGTAATCAGTTAGTGCTAGCATAAATACTTTCTGACCTGGAGCTGGCGGCAACTTTCCCACGATATCCATTCCCCATTTCATGAAAGGCCATGGTGTCAACATTTGGTGCAAGATTTCGGAGGGTTTGTGGGACATGCCAGCATTTCTTTGGCAGCTATTGCATCTAGCTACGTACTTGTCTACATCTTGTCTAACAGTCGTCCAGTAATAACTGTAGCTCAGGATTCTGTTTGCTAATGATCTCCCGGCTATGTGCGATCCGCATTGCCCCTCATGGAACTCCTTTAGTTGTTTCTGCCATTCCTCCTTTTGTAAGCATCTCTGGAGTATGCGTGTAGCTGAAATTTTAAATAGCACTCCTTTCATAAGCTGGTACCTGGACGCCTTGGACCTAATCTTTGTGGCTTCTAGTTTATCATCCGGCAAAGTATTATGTTATAGGTAGTCGTAAAGAGGCTTGGTCCATGTTTGGTCGTTGGCGGTCGTTTCTGGGTTGGTCGTGGTTAGCACTAATTGATTTGTAGGTTTGGTTATAGCAGGGTTAGCTAGATGGATTATAAGTATAGATGTCAGGTTACTCTTCCTAAAGGCTGACTCTATGTTTTTTTATGGCGGGATTAGTTAGGTGGATTATGGGTATGGATGTCAGGCTGCTCTTCTTGAGGGCTGATCCTAGGCTAGCTAGGGCATCAGCTTAGGTGTTCTGATGTCTTGGTATCTGAGTGATTTTGAAGGGGGTGAAATGGGTTGATGCTTGTTCGGCTAGCTTTAGGTAGCTGGTCATTTTGGAGTCTTTAGCTGTGAATTCCCCTGTGACTTGGCTGACTACAAGCTTGCTATCGCTGCATATCTTCAAACCTGTTTCCCCTAAGTCTTTGGCCATCATCATACCTACGATCAATGCCTCGTACTCTGCTTCATTGTTGGTAGCTTTGAAGTCACAAGCGATGGACCGTATTATCTTGTCCCCTTGTGGGGACTTTAGTACTATACCAAGACCAGCAACTCTAAAGTTGGAGGAGCCATCCACGAACATTTTCCATACCTGGTTGCTTTGTATTTGACTGACCTCCTTTATTAACAGTTGTGCAGCTTGTTCTAGGTCAGGACTAAAGTCGGCCACCAAAAGTCAGCTAGCGCTTGTGACTTAATTTCTGTTCTTAGGTGGTATCTTATGTCATAATTGCTCATTGTTATTGCCTTTTTAACACATCCTTTATAGGATAGTTAGTTATGACTAATATGAGATAAGACTCAAAATAATGCCTAAGTTTTCTAAATGTCGTGACTAGTGCCAAAACAAGTTTTTCCAGTGAAGAGTATCTAGTTTTAGCATCTAGAAGTGACTTGGTTACGTAGTACATGGGAAGCTGTTGGTTGTCAGCTTCCCTTGCTAGAACCGCGCTTACAGTTTTACTGCATATTGCTAGGTAAAGTTGCAAGCACTCTCCAGCTTGAGCTTTGGACAACAAGGGTGGCGACAATAAATATTGCTTCAATTCTTTTGAAGCGTTTTCATCGTCATTCGTCCATTTAAAACCTTCGTTTTTCCTCAAGACATTGTAAAACAGGTGATTGTATATTTATTATAGCTCTAACCTGGTCTGGGCATGATTCTATGCCTCTCTGGGTTACTAGGTACCCTAGGAACTTACCTGCAGCTACTCCAAATGAATATTTTGAAGGGTCAAGCTTCATACCATATTTTCGAAGTAGGTCGAAGGTTTGTCGTAGGTGCTCTATGTTACCGTCTGTTTTCTTCGACTTCACCAGCATGTCGTCTATGTACAACTCCATTTTGTCCCCTAGCTGGTCCTTAAACATTTTATTGACCAGCCTATGGTAGGTAGCTCCAGCGTTTTTCCACCCAAAGGGCATAACCTTGTAGCAATATATCCCATTATCCGTCATGAAGGTTGTCTTCTGTTGATCCTCTTGGTGCATTAGTATCTGGTTGTATTCAGAGTAAGCATCTAAGAAGGTTAGCATCTCATGTCCGACCGTTTCATCTACCATAGTGTCTACGTGTGGCCAGGGGAAAGGGTCTTTCAGGCATGCCTTTTTTAAATATGTGAAGTCTATGCAAACCCACTATTTACCATTCTTTTTGCTGACTACCACCACATTAGCTAGCCAATTTGGATATTTTACTTCTCTTATTTTCCCTGCTTCCAAGAGCTTTTGTACTTCCTGATTGATTACTTGGTTTCTCTTAGGTGCGAATTTCCTCCTTTTCCGCGTCACTGGTTTCATAGCTGGATCCACGTTTAGCTTGTGTTATGACTTCTAGGACTATAACTACCATGTCTTCGTGGGACCATGCGAAACAATTTGCGTTCTCCCTTAGGAAGGCTAGGATTCCTGTCTTTTAGTCTTTGGTCAAGCTAGCTCCTAGCTGGATCACTTGCTCCGGCTTGGATGGATCTAGCGCCACTTCATCTAGCTGTAGCTCGCCAGGTCCTATTGGCGCTGATCCTTCCTGTAATTGCTAGATGCTCGCCGGCTTTGGCTTCAATGTCCTTTTATAGCAATCCCTTGCTGTCTTCTTATCCCCTACGATTGTCAAGACTCCCCAAGGTGAAGGGAACTTCAATTCTTGGTGGAAGGTGGATGACACAGCTCTCATCTTGTGGATCCATGGTGTCCCTAAGATGACGTTGTAAGCGGAAGGACAATCTACCACGTTGAACCTGCTTCTCATGTTCACACCCTATGCCCAGGTTGTTAGGTTGATTTCTCCTTCTGTATGCTTTGTTTCTCCACAGAATCGCACCAATACCTTACGCGTCTTGGTGATGTCAGCGTCTTTCTGTCCCATTTCTTTTAGTGCCCTTTTGGAAATTATGTTAGCTGAACTACCGTTATCCACCATTACCCTCTTGATGAGGTAATTGCTGATCTGGAGGGATATTACTAAGTCGTCGTGGTGGTCCTCCTCTTCTACCTCACATCCATCAAAGGAGATGGTCATGCTTTTCAGCTTCTTGTCTTCCTCTAACTTCAAGTTATCCGGCTTGGTTGGGGGTCCTTGTTCCATCTGTAGCAAAAGACTTTGCAGCAAAGTAGGTTAGTCTGCAAATTTCAGATCCACGAGATATTAAGTTAATTACATTCGATGTAGTAGGTGGTGGGGGTGGTCCTGGTTTCTTGGTCTCCTCTTGTGATCCATTCTTCTTGCCTAGCAAGTGATTTAGGTACCCTTTCTTAAGTAGGTAGGCTACATGCTTTCTAAGCTGGTAGAATTCCTCTGTATGATGTTCATGGTCATTGTGATAGCTGCACCATTTCGTTTTGTCTTTTAAACTATCCGGGTTGTCGGTTCTTTTTGGCCAGCGCACAGCTTCTCTTAGCTTGTGTAACACGTTCACTACTCCCCCGATGTCTACGTTGAAGCAGTACGACTCAATACTAGGGCAGCTGCTAGCTCTGTAGCCGTAACCTGTTACCTGAGAAGAAGGAAAAGGATAGATGTTATTAATGGATTCACATTTGGGATATGGCTGATGCCTCCAATTGCTACGTCATTGACTAGCTATCCTGCGGTCGTCATAGGTTGGTCTTTGCAAAGCTTTGTCGTCTTCCATTTGAACTCAGCTAGGGCTCTTCTCTGAACTTCGTCAAAGGTGGAGCACGGGTACCTAGTCAGCTCCTCGTACAACCTGGACCTGTATGGTAGCCCTCGTCTAAAGGCTTCAATGGCCGTGGAGGAATCTAAGTTCGGTATGGCTATCATCTCCTTGTTGAACCTGTCCAGATAAGATCTAACAACTTCATTGGGTCTCTGCACTATTCTATATAGATCACTAGGTTGCTTCTTCATGGTGCGGCTGCTTGCAAACTGCTAGTAAAACCTATTGGCCAAGCTGGAGAAATCCTCTATGGTCCCCGGATTCAGATTCATTAACCATTGTAGCACAAGGCTTGTGAGGGTTGATCCAAATAATTTGCACAAGGTGGCCTCCACAGCTTCATGTGGGATAGGTAGTGGCATCATCTTTTGTTTGTATTGGGAGACGTGGTCCACAGGATCCGTTGTCCCATCATACAGTTTGGTAAACATTGGGAGGTTCAGCTACTTGGGTACTTTCACCCTGGCCACTTCCTCAACGAAATGTGACAAGGCGTAGTTGTGCTTGACCTCGGTAGCTACGGGGATTATAGGGCTCCTCGTAGCTTGGACAGCAGTTGATATAGTTTCCGGTTCTGCTGCCTCAGAAGCACCATCTCCTTAGCAGGTTTCTTCTTAGGCTGGTCGTCCTGGTCTTCTTTAGGTTCCTCATCCTCCTCCCTGTCGGACGAGCTGTACTCACTATCGCTTTAGTCCAGCTTCGCCACGCTGGAGATCTCGCCTGTGTACCTCTTCCTGGATTTATTTCTCTTCACAGATTCTAGCTCCTTCTTGAGGTTGTCCATAGTTGACTGAGATTCCACTACTGCCTTCTTCCTGTCTTCCTTAACCTTTTCCAGCTCGGCTTGGGTTTTCTCCAACGCCTGCCTCAACTCCTCCATGGCTTTCTCAGATGTTTCGGATGCCATACGGTGGAATATTTTTGGTATTTCAAGGTGACGGAGTGTGTTTTAATGAGTAGATTATCTAGCTACAGCCCTACGGTGGGCGCCAAATTGTTTATGCTAAAATCTGCTCTACCTGGCAAACCTTAGCTGGTTCTGGCTATAGCTAAATAGTTCTTACTTATGCTAGAAATATGATGCAGGGATGAAGCAATGCAAAGATAAGAGTGGGGGAGACACCAGATGTGGTGACGCAAAAACCCACCCTAAATCAGGGTAAAAAAAACCGCGGGTGGCTTTAAGTCTACCAGTCCGATAAGTTCATTTTATATTCATCATCTGCCGCCATTTCATGTTGTTTTTTGGCTCTAGTAAGGCTCTTTTAAGCCTAATCTACTAACTTCGGTTGCTTTTAGTGTTGTTGCTTTGCTTTGACGTTTATTGCAGGAATTGATGCTTTTGTATCGGTTTTCGTTGTATCCCGAGAATTTGGCAAGTTAGTAAGAGTCTTGACCACTTGGAGAAGCTATAAGGAACCTAGGACATAAGTTAGAAGCCCCGGGAAAGCATAGAAGTCGAGTTTTAGAAGTTACGAGCGAAGCCGGAAGCCCGAAGGCTTCCTGATCACTATGCCCGGTCCAGGTGCACTGTGCCCGAATCGGGTGCATCACAGTATTTAGGTGTTTTTGCTCGTTTTTCACCAAACTTCGACTTAGTACTTAATGTAATTTTCCCAAGGTTTTCATGGACGCACTTTATTATTCAAGAACCCTAGTTTTAGTTTAGTTTTCTCTCAAAAAGTGGTGATAATTATGGATCTTTTCAATCATTCAATTCAATACAAATTCAAGTTTTAATTCAATCTTAATCCTATTCTCTTTAAAACTTGTTTAATTTTAATTTATGTTTTTAGTTTTAGTTTCTTTAATCTCTTATGCCTTAATTTCTTGTTTTATTTCTAGTTTTATAAGTGTTGATTAATTCATTAATTATGGTCATGTCTTTAGTTTTGTTTTCTACAATTGCTTTACTTTTATGATCATGGGTGAGTAGTTAGTTTTGTAGGGTTTAGGGAAACCTTGAATAAGTAATGGACTAATTAACTTAGATTGTTTCAATTTCACAATTAGTAGTCAATTTCCTATTATTAGCTTACCTGTTTACAGTTGAATTATGTGCAGATTTAGTTGTAATTTTGGTAATTGTCGAATTTGATGCCGAGAGGTAAAAATACCACAATTAGACCACTGAACAATAGGCGGAATTAATCTAGGCATGAGCGAGAGCCGCTCAATGAGTTTTGAGGGAGTCTAAGTTCAAGAGAATTAGTGAGTCCTAATTTGACGATAATTGTGAGATTGAACGGTCTTTGTTAGTGAATCCATTAGTTGTTCTTGGTGACCCGAATAACCCTAGACCTTAAATATTAGTTTTAATCACCGTCATTTTTCCGTAGTTAATTAGTAGTCTATTAGTTAATCGATAATTCTCAGCCAAGGCCCTTTACACAGTTTAAGCTTTATAGACCTAATAGAGTTCAATTGCTTCCCTGAGGATTCGATCCCTACTTCCCTAGCTACATTAGTTAGAGTTGTCCGGGTATTTTTGATAGGTGTGCGATAGTCTCATCAAATTTTGGTGTCGTTGCCGCGGAGGCAATTTTTAATTCTGCTCGTCGGGTTTATACTGTTTTCTTTTTATTTTTCTTAGTCTGAAAGAACTATTCGGTTCTTTGGGGCAGTTTCTTATCTTTGCTCGGAGTTTCCATTTTGTGCAGGTTTATGCAAAACAACCACGAGCCTGATATTTTCATTTTTCTAGAGCCCGAGCAAGTATTTCTGAAGCGGTTGAAACGTAGTAGACGCCGAATATTTCTTCCCCGATCTATGGAGGAAATTGTTTCTGATTTGTCTCAGTTTTTCGAGTTCACCTTCAGCCCGTTGTTTGAAGGGTATTTAGAGGTCGAAATGGCTGCCGAAGGAGAAGGACAGGGTAGAAGACCACCTCCACCACCGCCACCTGCGGCCCGTTCATTGAGAGACTATTCCTTACCTAGTACGGAGTCTATGGCAGGAGTTTATTCAGTGCCTGATACCAATGCTGCTAATTTTAAACTGAAACTGGCTCTTGTGAATAGGGTTGAACGAAATCAATTTTCAGGAACATTGAAGGAGGATCCGAATTTACATTTGCAAAATTTCCTTCAATATCGTGATATTATCAAGCAAATGAATTTTTTCTAAAGACTACATTAGGAGGAGAATGTTCCCATTTTCATTGAAGGACAAAGCTAGAACCTGGTTGAATGATCTTAATATTGCTACAATTACTTGTTGGGAGGACTTAGCTCTTGCTTTTCAGAGGAAGTACTATCCACCACAGAGAATTGCTTTACTGAGGAGTCAAATAACTAATTTCAATCAGGAAACAGATGAGTCACTTTATGATGCTTGGGAACGGTTTAACGAGCTGTTGAGAATGTGTCCTCATCATGGGCTTGAGAAATGGTTTTTGGTTCAATCATTCTACAATGGTTTGGGTAATGAGAGTAGAGCTTTGTTGGATTTTGCTACTAATGGTCGATTTATGATCCAGGAGGTCAATGCTGCATATGAACTGATTGATGATATTGCTACTCATAATTCACAGTTTGGTAACCTTAGAGGGCATTCAAGAAGGGTGGAAAACATGTATTTGATGATAAGTATGAGAGTTTGGCTGCACAGATCAATGCCATAAGTCAGAAGCTCGATAAGATTGGTACTACAGCTCCTCCACCATCACCTGTAGCCGCACTTTCAGGATGCACTGACCCTTTCTGTGATTCCTGTGGTTCATTCGGTAATAGTTCCCAGTCATGTACCAATTCAGTAGAACAAGTGTGTGCCTTTCAAGCCTACAAGAACAATCCATTTTCCAATACATATAATCCGGGCTAGAAGGATCATCCATAGTTTTCCTACAAGAACAGTAGCAATGTGCAAAATCCTCATCAAACTAAACCACCTCAGCAGGCACACCAGCAGATACAGAGTTATGTACCACCACACCCACCAGGTTTCAGCAGGCCACCACTATCAGCACCACCATTGCTGGCTCAACCTAGTGGTGAAATTTTAGAGCTGAAGAATATGATGTTGCAGATGCAGAAAAATATGGAGGCAATGCAGGCTCACAACAAGCACCTGGAGACTCAGATAGCTCAGATTGCACAATCTACTGCTCAAAGGCAACCAGGCCACCTTCCATCATAACCTACACCTCTAGTATCATAGGAAGCACAGAATCCCCCGAGGGACTATGTCAATACCATTACTTTGAGTAGTGGAACTGCTTATGAGGGTCCAAAAATGCCTACTGATGATGTTAATTCTGATGTTGCAGGTAGAGCTAAGAAAACCAATGATGTGTTGATTGAAGATTTAGAGATAGTTCCAGACAAGGAGGCTGAAACACCTAAGGGGAAGGTAGATGACACATCGATCGATACGATTCCAAGGCCACAGGATAGGTTGCCCTTTTCGAACAGGATGACCAGGAGTAAGAATGATAATCATTTCAATAATTTTTTAGGTATTGTTAAGAATTTGCATGTTACTGTTCCTTTTACTGATTTGATAACTCAAATTCCTACTTACACTAAGTTTTTGAAAGACATTTTGAGCAACAAACGTGAGTTGAGTGTGGTGGAGACCGTAGCACTTACAGAGGATCCGGGAAGTTTTTCTATATTGCAAAACAAGTCTCCACCCAAGCTGAAGGATTCGGGAAGTTTTTCTATTCCTTGTAACATTGGCCCCCTGTTTATTGACAAAGCTTTATGTGATTTAGGGGCTAGTGTTAGTGTCATGCCTTTGTCTATTTGTAAAAAGCTTGATATGGGTGATTTGAAGGTCACTAACATTACTTTGCAGATGGCAGATAGGATAGTGTTGGATATGGAAGAGGATGCACACATCCCTATTATTCTTGGTAGACCATTCTTAAATACTGCAGGAGCTGTTATTGATATAAAGATGGAAATTTGATTCTTTCTGTAGGTGATGACAAGGTTACTTTTAACCTTGATAGTGCATTGAAAAATCCTATGATAGAACAATCATGGCATGCAATTTATACTCTTAATGAAATTGTTCTTAATGACTTGCCTCGATCCCCTAAAAAGGATCTTCTGGAGGCTCCTGTGTGTTTGGATATCGTTGTAGGTGATCAAGATGGCGTTACTAACAACCTATTTCAGGATTAAAATAAAAGGAAATCCCGTCCCAAGAAATGTCGGAAACCTCGAAAACAATCTTCTCATGCTTGCAATGCGAATACGACAAATAATGAGGTTTTCACTAAGGAACGTGAGGCATTTGAGAAACCAATAATTCTTCATTGCTTTGATTATCTAACTAAATGTGGTTTACGTTCAGTCTTCGATCCTCCATGAGCTATGAGGTAACATGGTCAAGCTAATGACCTTAAAGGAGCGCTTTGCAGGAGGCAACCCGTAGGTAGTTTAGCGATTTTTCGTAGTTTATTTTGTTTTTATTTTCATAATTATAGTGAGATAGTGTAAGGGACTAATGTTTTTTTGTGAAGTTTTAAGTATTTTATAGGCTTAAGGGAGCACATTTGGAGGAAGAAGGCAAAAAAAATGCCCGCTATCATTGTGCCCGGCCAGCCGGACGTATTGCACACCAACCGGGCGAAAAGACGTAAACCGGGCGCACGTCATCAATTTCAACACTAAGAAAAAATTCCAAACTTTTCACTAGGCCCGGCTGCCCGGGCGAGATGCACTTGAACCGGGTGCCTTAAACCTAAGCCGGGCGAACTACTCGGGTTTAAATTTTGCAAAAGCGTCATTTTGAAACAGTCATAGCTTTTAATCTAAGACGTTTTATGGGGTGTGCAACCTACCGTTGGGTAGCTCTTTACGTCTACTTTCCAGTGAAGCAAGTAACAGGCTCATCAGAGTTTTATATTTTGATATATGGTCGAAAGAGTGAGAAGTCGTCAGATTCTAATACGTGAATGCTACTCAAGCTTACCTCTAGTGCCCACACCCCTCTTTCTTTCCTTCACCACTTCATTCCTTCCCCTCAAACACTTTTATCACCTTACCAAAACTTCTAAAACCCCTCCAGTTTCCCTTCCCTCCCTCTCTACTCCCTTCAGCACTGAGGACATTTTTTATTCCGGCTTGGGGGAGGTATTTATATTGCTTTCTTAGTATAGTTTTACTGCTTTCTAGTGTATTTTATTGCTTTGTTAGGATATTCTTATGGTTTGTACTACTTATTAGAAGTAGGAGTTTACATATGACCAAAAAAAAAGGTACTGCTTTAATAGTATTTTGTTAATTTGCTTTTAGTAGTTAGTAGTTGAATTGTATGAATTGATTGAAATTGTTGATTAATAAGCATTAATGTAAAATTTATGAATAATGACTTTGATGTGCCCCGCATTTTATTTTAAAATGTTTCTAATTGATTTGGGCATGTGATGAGCAATGTTTTGGGAATTGCCAACTTGGCCTTGAACTTGACTTAGCTTAAAAAAGTTTCTAATCTTGCCATTATTTCCATGTGTAGAGTAGAGGCTTGAATTGTGTTAACGGGAGGATTTGAGCCGCATACATTATTATATGCTTATTTCTTTTCATGTGTGCTTAGTTCCTAGTGCCTGTATGGTCCGTGTTTTGGCTTTTGACTCTAGTAGCTTGGCTTTGGTGTGTTACATGTCGCGAATGATAAAAGGCATTCATTTCTTTTAGGAGCTTTCAGATTTTAGGCATTCCTTCACAAACTTTCCCTTGGTCCTTATTTTGAGCTTTTTACCCTTCATTTGCATTTTAGCCACATTACAACCCTATTTAGCCTTGTTTTATTGATATATGCCCAAGCTTGGCTTGGGGGAGTTGTGGAGTTAATTTGTTGATGTTTTCATTTGTTGGAGGCTTTGGAAAACTATGGGATGTTGATTGTTGTTAAAATTTTAATAATAGGTCTCACATTAAGGCTGTGCATACCGATGTCTAGGCTAATTTTTAATGAAGAATTGAAATGTTATATATTATAATTGGCCTAGTTATGTATGTGTGATGATTTTGTCTTTGACATATTATTAAGAGTCATGAACCTAAGTTTGAAAAAATTTGAAAGTTGAAAAAAAAAGAAAAAAAATGATGATGAGAATAAGTGAAAAAAAAATTATTGGAAAAGAAAGAGCTTGTGATTTTTGGAGCTGTTGAAGTATAAAGTTCTATGGTGTGATGTGGTTCTATAAGTAATTGGTGTGATGTTGGAGTTGAGTGTGGAGATGTTGATTATGTTCCTTGATTGTTACATGCGTATAACCCGCATTTACCACCACATTATCCCAAATTTTATCCTACCCATCACCCTAGCCACGTTACAAGCTTATCAAGACCTTTTTGATCGGCATGTGCATGTTTTTAGTTCTTATGAAGTGGGTTAACTGCCAAAGCTAGTGAGTATTACTTGCATTTCGAGTCGACTTCCACATTAGGATTGAGGGACTACCCTTAAACACGTGCATGAGGTGTGATATGTGGGTTTGGGTTCTCAAAAATTTGCATTTAAACAATTTTTGCATTTGCATTCTTCGGGATTAAGGGTGAGCTTCATTATTCATGCTCAATTATATGTGTGGAGTGACACCGAGTGAGCTACTCTAGTCATCGACTTCTATTTCTGACATGGTTGGCTTATTAATTTTGATTTAAGTGGATGGTGGTCAAGATATTTTGATGGGTAGGTTAAGGAACTTACATGCTCGGAACTGCTTGAGTTGATTTGTTTTTCAAAGTTTTAGGGGTGAAGTCATGGTTTGCTTGAGGACAAGCAAAGGCTTGTCTTGGGGGAGTTTGATGCAAGCACCAGTGATAATGACAAGAGTAATCAAGTATATATTAAATATAAGTTACAAAGTTTGTAATGGTGCAATCAACTTCGAAGATGGTGATATCAATGGTGATATCAATAATGGCAATGGCAGGGATGCAACCATAGGTGAAATAATTGCTTATGGAAATATCAACCATACGGGTGCATCATGGGTAGGGATTTGCGTGTGCATCGTCACATGTCAATAATATGGCACGCAAATCAAGGCAAGAATGTTGGATTTGGGGAACAGGATGGTGTTTGCCTACGAGTTTTTTTCCCACAGGGTTTTTCTCATTTCAGGCCTTGAGTCTTTATTTCGTGGTGAATCTTGATCATCATGATTATGCTAAAATGCATGGAAGACAGATTCTTGAAGGTTTCTTGATTAAAAGATTGGACCTCTCAACGTAAGTTTGTTGTTGTATACTTAGATGACATATTGGTTTATAGCAGAAATAATGGAGATCATCTACAGCATCTAAGACAAGTTTTTGAGACTTTGAGACAACAAAAACTATATGGAAAATTGGAGAAGTGTTATTTTATGTTCCAGATTTTGGTTATGTGGTGTCAAAATATGGGGTTTCAGTTGATCAATCCAAAGTTGACGCAATCAAGTCATGGCCAACACCCACAAACGTAACCGAAGTTCGATCTTTCCATGGGTTGGCGTCTTTCTATAGAAGGTTTGTCAAAAATTTCTCATCCATTGTTTCTCCTATGACTGAATGCATTAAGAAGGATAAGAAATTTGAATGGACAAAAGAGGCGCAGATTGCATTTGAAAAGATCAAGAATATGTTATGCCACACACCTATTCTAGCATTGCCTGATTTCTCCAAACCTTTTGAAGTAGAAACAGATGCAAGCAATGTGGGAATAGGAGCAGTTTTGGTGCAGGGTAAAAGACTAATTGCTTATTTCAGTGAAAAATTGAATGGAGCCAGGGTGAATTATTCAACTTATGATAAGGAATTTTATGCAATTGTTAGGGCTCTGGATCATTGGAGTCATTATTTGAGACCTAACCATTTCATCCTGCATTCTGATCATGAAGCACTGAAACATATCAAAGGTCAGCAGAAACTGAATCCTAGACATGCCAAATGGGTTGAGTTCCTTCAATCTTTTCATTTTTCATCTAAATATAAGGATGGCAAGTCTAATGTGGTGGCAGATGCACTTTCCAGAAGATATGTGTTGATTAGTGTCCTGAATTGCAAGCTATTGGGTTTAGAACATATCAAGACATATTATGAATCTGATGTAGAATTGGGCCCTATAATGCAGCAAATAGGGAATGGAGTAATGGGATCCTATGTTTTACATGATGGGTTCCTATTTAAAGGGAATCAGTTATGCGTGCCTAATTGTTCAATCAGGGAACTATTAGTCAGAGAGGCGCATGGAGGAGGTCTTGCAGGGCATTTTAGAATTGCTAAAACACTGAGCATGCTGCAAGAACATTTTTATTGGCCTAAGATGATTAGAGACGTGGAAGCTGTAATTTCTCAATGTACTATATGTCAGAAGGCTAAAGCAACTTTTCATCAAGGGTTATACACACCATTGCCGGTTCCTGATGGTCCCTGAGAAGATATCTCAATGGATTTCATTGTTGGGTTACCTAGGACTGCACGAAATAAAGATTCAATTATGGTGGTGGTGGACAGATTTTCGAAGATGGCACACTTTACTCCTTGTCATAAGACTGACGATGTTGTTAATGTTGTAGAGCTATACTTTAGGGATATCATTCGATTGCATGGCATTCCTAAAACAATTGTAAGTGACAGGGATTCGATATTATGAGCTATTTTTGGAAATCACTGTGGAAGCTGGTCGGTATCAAGTTACTTTTTAGTACTTCTTATCATCCACAAACTAATGGGCAGACTGAAGTGACGAACAGGACCTTGGGGGTATTATTGCGTGGATTGGTAAGCAAAACTCAGAAGGATTGGGATTTGAAACTGGCGCATGTTGAGTTTGCCTACAACAGATCACCTACATATGCAACCAAACATTCACCTTTTGAAGTGGTTTATGGCATTAACCCTAAATTGCCAATTGATTTCATTTGTATTCCTAAAGGTGAGTTGGTTCATAAAACTGCTTTGGACAAAATTGAATATATGCAGAAATTACATGCACAGGTCAGAGCAAGAATTGAAAAGGTGAATGATCAATATAAAAAGCAAGCCAATAAGCACAGACACCCACGCAAGTTTCAAGAGGGAGACTTGGTTTAGCTACATCTAAAGAAGGAAAGGATTCCTAATCACAGGAAAAATAAATTGATGCCCAGAAGTGAAGGGCCATTCAAAATTTTGAAGAAAGTTGGTCATAATGCTTATCAACTTGAACTGCTAGGTGAATAGGGAGTTCATGCTACTTTTAACATTGGTGACTTATCTCCATATATACATGCTGAACAACTTTGAAGTTTGAGGTCAAACTCTTTTGAAGAAGGGGAGGATGATGAAAGCACCATTGATAATGACAAGAGTAATCAAGTATTAAATATAAGTTACAAGGTTTGTAATGGTGCAATCAACTTCGAAGGTGGTGATATCAATGGTGATATCAATAATGGCAATGGCAGGGATGCAACCATAGGTGAAATAATTGCTTATGGAAATATCAACCATACGGGTGCATCAAGGGTAGGGATTTGTGTGTGCATGGTCACATGTCAATAATATGGCATGCAAATCAAGGCAAGAATGGTGGATTTGGGGAATAGGATGGTTTTTCCCTATGAGTTTTTTTCCCACAGGGTTTTCCTCATTTCAGGCCTTGAGTCTTTATTTCTTGGTGAGTCTTGGTCATCATAATTATGCTAAAATGCATGGAAGACAGATTCTTGAAGGTTTCTTGATTAAAATATTGGATCTTGAAGCATTTCCTGAAGTTCTTGAAAATCTTGAAAAATATGCGCAAAAATTGACGAAGCAAAGGGGCGTGATTTTGGACGATTTTCTTGATTCTTGGGCACCAAGCAAAGTGGCGTAAATTTAGTCTAAATTCTGATGATTATCTTGTTAATTAGTTAGTTACATAAGTTGTTAGTATATTTTCTTGATTTGTTAGTTAGTTAGAGTTTGTTAGGAAAGATAAGATCAAGTGCAATTTGCATGATGATGTGGCAATCTTATCTTGAGTTTGTTGTACAACTTGTGCAAGTGGCACAAGTGGGCCGAACATTCCTAGTTTTAGGCTGATTTTTTTGGTCTATTTTTATTAGGATGTTGTTGTAGATTATACCTATAAATAGTCTCAACATTAGGATGTAATTAATTAAGTTGGAGTTGAATAAAAAAAAAGTTGTTTGTTTACTTGAAACCAAAAATTCCGAAATTTAAGAGTTGGTGATTAAATTCGTTATACTCTTGTGATTTAATTAGTAGCTTTGAGGGTGCTTAGGCTTTAATCAAAGGACTAATTGATCAACCTAAAATTAAGAATCTTGGTGACTGGGTCTTTATATAGTCGAAATTTTAGTCTATTCCCTTGTGAGTTTTTGTTCACACGAAAATTCACATAAGAGTTTGACAAGGGCATTTTATATTCATCATTTGCCCCCATTTCATGTTGTTTTTTTGGATCTAATAAGGCTCTTTAAGCCTAATCTACTAACTTCGGTTGTTTTTAGTGTTGTTGCTTTGCTTTGACGTTTATTGTAGCAATTGATGTTTTTGTATCAGTTTTCACTCCATCCCTAGCATTTGGCAAGTTAGTCAGAGTCTTGACCACTTGGAAAAGCTATACGGAAGCTAGGACATAACTTAGAAGCCCCGAGAAAGCATAGAAGTCGAGTTTTAGAAGTTACGAGCGAAGCTGGAAGCCCGAAGGCTTCCTGATCACTATGCCCGGTCAAGGTGTATAGTGCCCGGTTCGGGTGCATCACAGCCGGCTGGCCAAGCACAGTGAGTTTTAGGTGTTTTTGCTTGTTTTTCACCAAACTTTGACTTAGTACTTAATGTAATTTTCCCTAGTTTTTCATGGACGCACTTAATTATTCAAGAACCCTAGTTTAAGTTTAGTTTTCTCTGAAAAAGACGTGATTATTGTGGATCTTTTCAATCATTCAATTCAACACAAATTCAGGTTTCAATTCAATCTTAATTCTATTCTCTTTAATTCATGTTTAATTTTAATTTATGTTTTTAGTTTTAGTTTCTTTAATCTCTTATGCCTTAATTTCTTGTTTTATTTCTAGTTTTATAAGTGTTGATTAATTCTTAGCTTTAATTATGATCATGTCTTTAGTTTTGTTTTCTACAATTGCTTTAGTTTTTATGATCATGAGTGAGTAGTTAGTTTTCTAGGATTTAGGGAAACCTTGAGTAATTAATGGACTAATTAACTTAGATTGTTTCAATTTCACAATTAGTAGTCAATTTCCTATTATTGGCTTGCTTGTTTACAATTGAATTGTGCGTAGATTTAGTTGTAATTTTGGTAATTGTCGAATTTGATGCCGAGAGGAAAAAATACCACAATTAGACCACTGAATAATAGGCAGAATTAATCTAGGCATGAGCGAGAGCCGCTAGATGAGTTTTGAGGGAGTCTAAGTTTGAGAGAATTAGTGAGCCCTAATTTGACGATAATTGTGAGATTGAACGTTCTTTGTTGGTGAAACCATTAGTTGTTCTTGGTGACCCGAATAGCCTTAGACCTTAAATATTAGTTTTAATCACCGTTATTTTTTCGTAGTTAATTAGTAGTCAATTAGTAAATCGATAATTCTCAACCAAGGCCCTTTACACAGTTTAAGCTATTTAGAACTAATAGAGTTCAATTGCTTCCCTGAGGATTCGATCCCTACTTCCCTTGCTACATTAGTTAGAGTTGTCCGGGTATTTTTGATAGGTGTGCGATAGCCTCATCACAATCCACTAATTAAGAAAAAGGATTACAAGTACAATGTATGATGTTAGCTAAATAGCTAGCTTTGGTTATTGCTAAGTGTTCGGCTAAGAAATGTAAAGAACTGGAATTGTACGTACAATGATGTAATTAATATTGAAGAAAGTATTAGCTAAAAAACAATGATGTGTCTTCTGCTTTTTTTCATACCCTATTTATAGATAAACATCTCCTCATAGCTGTTTCCTCCTTCTTCGAGTTGGTAACTGCTCTTGGTGTGTATCTGGCTTGAATTGTGGGCTAGATTCAAACTGGTTTGAAATACGGTTCCTATTCTCTTGGCATGATCTCCTCAATATCTTTGACCTTAACTTCCACGTTCTCCTCCTTCTAGAAGCTCCTGGAAATATCTCCCTTCTTGACTCCTAGATTTACAGAACCACTAACTTGACCAAATTCAATCTGTAGCTGCTAGCTTCATACCTGCGTAGCTGACAATCAAGCTAGATTACAGATAAAAAATTTAGCCATAACAGTAACCACTTTGTAACAACCTAGAATTTCCTAACTTCCTACTTTATATTTTTCCAGAAAACATATAATAAATTTTAGAGAATTATAATTATGAAAACTCCAAATAACGGAAAAACCAAAGTATTACCGCCACCGTGATAACGGTTAAGGCATTTATCAAAGTACTACAGTGGAAGCCTTAAAATCGAAAACTATTTTAAAACTAAACTTCAAAACAAGTCTCAAAACTAAATTCAAACCAACATCCCAAATAAAACCAACTTTAATTTTTATTACACTTCGGAATCATTTTAATGGCCCTTCAAAACCAAAACTAGAATATTTGAAAATAAAACATCATTCAAATAAAGGTTAGTACTTTAGCAGCAATATGAATAAAGCTACAAAACACAGCAAGCGCTCTCACTCCAGCCCAGCATAAAATGACATATACCCACTTGTACATGTGGCTTTTCTAGTTCTAGACAACTACTCACTCCAAGACAAAGCTATGCACACAAAACATACAGTCAGCAAAGCTGAGTACATAACTACTAAAGACTATGCAACAAAACAACATGAACTAAGACATACACACAATTTACCTTTGACAACCTTTCACCTGTGCCTAGACTCAACAAATTAATTATTATATTTAAACTTTTGGATTCTGTATCGAATGGGTTTCCCTTAAAAATTGCCCTATTGTCACCAACTTGGGAGCAACTCCAAGAAGGTATTATTATGTCTCATAAAGTGATGGATTTCCGGCGTATTATAAATATAAAAGAGTACAACGTCTTGTACTCTAATTAGAAGTCATAGATCATTGTTCCTTACGACTCCCCCCATTGTTCATACTCAAGGTATATACGTTCCAAGAGTTTTGATGCAAATCCTCTTACACTTTACGTGATTAACCGATTTAACAATGTTATGACTCACATGCAACAACACATAAAAACATGCATCAAATTCAAGCAAGCCATATTGATTATCTTCAATTTAAGGTGATTTAAACATTATCCTATGTGTGTCCTGTAATTAAACTGAACTTCCTTTACCCCACATTAACTGTGAACGGCTAAATATTTACTTTCTCCTTGACCACACGTTAAACTGTAAGTGGCAACATGTATAAAATATTTGCTCATAACTCCTTTAAATCGTGTAAATAAAAATTCACAACTACCTTTCTTGTTGATTAAGTAACTAACAAACTTTAAAATAACTTCCTTCCTTTAATAGTAAACTATTGGCCAAATTAAACTGATCATAACATTCCAATTTAATCTTATAGAATTTATATTGCTAATTAACATGGAATGTCAACATAATATAATCATGCTTCTACTGAAACTTGTCATGCACATCAATTCATAATTCAAACAAGCATAACAATATTTCATATCATAAAGGATCATCCAAGCATGAATTTTAGCCCTTATGTTTGTCTTTAGTACTTACGTACCTTGTGAAATAGTGGTGCTCTGCCACAACTTCTAAAAGTTGACTAATTCAAAGTCTTCTACATAAAGAAAAACGAAAATAAATTAATACCTTGTTGACTAAGTTCTGCAACAATTCTAAACTAACTTCTATATTGGAAACTTGTCCAAAACATTCCTCATATGGTCTCTATTTAATCCCACACTTCACTTTAATTTTTCTATTGCAAGATTACTTGGTTTTCGGGAGTTATTTATACTTTATAAAACCTCAACATAAAATCTATGTCACTTTAGAAAAGTGGACAACAATTTAAAATTATCAAAACTCCTTGAAAAACTTCAAAAACAACACCAATCAATCATACAATATATTACTTACTTTATATGATCAATTCATGCTAATTACATACTTTAAAAGCCTAATTATTCACTTTATAAAATCTGGACATCATGTTAAACATCCTTAAAATCACTTTTAAACTTCATGAAACATACTAAAAATCATATGTAATATCATAGAATTAATATGTGATCATACTAGCATAATATAAACACTTAAAACTTATCTTAACTTTTTTTATAAAAATTTCAAATTTATTATTTAACTTTAAAGTCATTAAAAACTCATAAAAAAAAATCATAAATTCATGGCAAAACTCTTTTACAATCAACTAACATCATTATGAAACCAATCTTTGCTTTAGAATAATTTTTCATAAGCCAAAACATGTTCATAATATTTATTCTATTGAATTTCATAATTACAAAATTTGGACAGCAATTTATTTTATGTTTAAAGCCTTTAAAAACCAATCTAAACTTCATAAAATCATCATATTTTCACACAACAACAAGTCATGATCCTAATACTGAAGTTTAAGTCATAAAAACTCATAAAAATCAAAACTTTTATAACTTTGTAAACTTTAATCTAAAATTTCATGAACAACAAATTAATTCATGCTTTAAAACAAATCATAACTACATAAAACATGATTGAAACTTATAAAATCATGATTAAATATAAATATGAACATGAATTTGCAAGATTGAATCAAAAAGAAAGAGAATAATTTTTTTATAGATTCGAAATTACCGAAAACAAGGGGGAGGTGGTAGCTGGCGATAGTGGCTCCGGAGCGGCATGAACTCCAAATTTTTCGGAACCGAACCAAATTTTTTATTAATTTTCGGAAATTCCTTCTCCTCTTTTTTTTTCTCCCTTTCTCTCTCTCTCGATTTTGGATCCTAATGATAATTATGATGGATGAAAACTGAAAATTTGGGTTTTAAAGGGTATTTATAGGCCCCAAAGTAGGATTTGGCAAAGCCCATACTTATCCTAAAAAGTGGAAGTTACCTTTAGGCCCTTCCTTTAAAATAAATTAGGAAACTCTTGAAAATTCTATTTTTAGAATTTTTTCAAACTATTTTATAAAACATAAAATATTATTTACAAACACAGATAATTATTTTTAATTAAAGCTTATCCTGTATTATTATTATTATTTTTTCCCATATAATATTCTTATTAAACATAATTTTCTCAATAAATATAATAAAATTACTCGTATAAAATACAAAAATTACTTCCTTAAAATACGTGAAAATGTGGGGTATTACAACTACAATGCAAGCACTCTCACTCCAGCCCAGCATGAATGACTTATGCCCACTTATACCTATAGCTTTTCTTATTCTAGACAACTACTCAACAACAAGTAGGTCATCTCAGAACCAAATCCAAGACAAAGCCATGCACACAAAAAAAACATGCAGTAAAGCTGAGTACATAAAGACTATGCAACATCAACAAAAAAAACTAAAGTAAAAACATGCATACATCTTACCATTGACAACTCTTCACCTGTGCATAGAGTCAACTTAAACAACTTTATTATTAAATTTAAACATTAGATTTCGGATCGAACGGGTTTCCTTTAGCTTCAAAGTCGCCCTATTGGGCACCAACTTGGGAGCAACTCCAAGAAGGTATTACCTATGTCACATAAAGTGACGGAATTCCGGCGCATTGAATATATAAAAGAGTACAACGTCTTGTACTCAACCTAGAAGTCATAGATCACTGTTCCATACGACTCGCCCTATTGTTCATACTCAAGGTATATACGTTCCAAGAGTTTTGTTGCGAATCCTCTTTCGCTTTATGTGATTAACCGGTTTAACATAGTTATGACGCACACACAACATCACATAAAAGCATGCATACAATCACACAAGCCATATTAATTATCTTCAATTTAAAGTGATCCTAAAAATAATCTTATGTGTGTCCTTTAATTAAACAAAACTTCCTTTACCACACATTAATTGCGAGTGGCGAACTGTTTACCTTTTCCTTTACCACACTTTAAACTATGAGCGCCAACATGTATAAAGAAATTTGCTCATTAACCTCTATTAACTATGTGAATAAAAATTCACGAATTACTTTTCTTGTTTATTAAGCAACTAATCAACTTAAATAACTTCCTTTCTTCTTCAATAAGCTATTGGCCAACTATTAAACTAATTATAACATTCCAACGTAATCTCGAAGAAATTATATTACTATAAATGTGGAATGTCAAAACAATATAAAATCATGCTTCTAATTCTTTCATAAACTTGTCAATTCACAATCAATTCAAGGAACAACAACATATCATATGAGTGCAACCAAGCATGAATTTTAATTCTATGTATGTCTTTAGTGCTTACGTACCTTGTGTTGTAGTGGTGATCCGCCACAAATTCTTAAAGTCAACTAGATCGAAGTTTCCTACATATAGAAACCGAAACTAAATTAAAACCTTCTTGACTAAGTTCTACAACAACTTTAAACTAACTTTCTACATTGGAAACTTGTCCAAAACATTCCCTATATGGTCTCTATTTAATTCCATAGTTTATTTTAATTTGTCTATTGCAAAATACTTGATTTTCGGTATTTTTCGAAAAATTGCCGTTTTGTAAACTTCCTAAAAAATACTCTAAAACCTTTCTAAATATCATAATTTGATTATAAAAGACTATAGTCATGTTCTAAGATCAATATACAATACTTGGATGCATAAAAAACAATTATAACTTACTATGTCACATGTTACTGTTTTTTATTAGGCATAAACATGTGTTACTAAAACTTTACAGCTTTATTTATTTATCTTAAACTCATTGAAAACTATAATAATATCGTAAATTCATCATAAAACTCTTTTACAATCCACTAATAACATCATGACTCAAATCTATGCTTTAGAATAATTTTTCATAAAATAAAACATGTTCATACTATTTATTACATTAATTTTCATGATTACAAAATTTTTACAGCAATACAATTTATGTTTAAAACCTTTCAAAATCAATCTAAACTTCATCAAATTACCATAAATTCACTCGACAACAATTCATGATCATAATATTGATGTTTAAACCATTAATAACCATAAAATAAAGAATTTCATAATTTCATAAACCTTAGTTTAAAATTTCATGATCAACAAATGAATTTATGCTTTAAACTAATTCATAACTTTATAAAAGCATGATTAAAACTATAGAAACATGATTAATCATAAATATAAACATGAATTTGCAAGATTGAATAAAAAAGAAAAAGAGAAGAAGAATTTTTTTTTAAAGTATTCGAAAATACCAAAGAGGGGAGGAAGAGGTGGTAGCGCAAGTTGGTGGCTGGCGTGCAGCAAGGCGCGCGGCAAGTTGTGAAACGACAGGTGGTCGCCGGCGAAGGGAGGGATCCGGCGAGGGGAGTGATGAAGCTTTCTCTCTTTTTTTTTCTTCCGACTTTCTTTTCTGTCGTTTCTCTCAATATTTTTGAAATCCTAATTCTCTAAGTTGCAATTTAAATCTGAAATTTTGGGTTTTAAGGGGTATTTATAGGCCCCAAAGTAGGATTTGGTGTAATTACATAAATACCCTTAATATTTGAAATTACTTCTATGCCCTTGTTTTAAAACAATTTATGAAACTCTAAAATTTCTATTTTTAGAAACTTTTCAAAATATTTGATAAAACATAAAATATTATTTATAAACATAAAATGATTACTTGATTAAAATTTATTTAAATTCCCTTTGTTTAATATTCTTATTGAATTTAATTTTTCAATAAAAATATTAAAAACATACGTATAAAGAAAATAACTCCTTAAAATACGTGAAAATATGAGGTATTACAATAAAGGAGGTTTTGGGCTTGGTGGTGGTGGGTGACGAAGCCGATGGGAGGTGTGTGGTGGCAGCCGATGAAACAGTTGTGTGACTGGTGGTGGTGGACGAAGCAGTTATGTCTTGGTGTTGTTCATGCTAGTGGTGGTGGTGGTGGTGGTGGTAATTGAAGAAGATGAATAGATTGGTGGTGCTGTGGTGGTGGATGGTAAACACTAGGGTGGATGATGAAGAAGGGTGAATAAAGGGTATAATTGTCTTTTTAACGAAAAAATTTACTAAAGAAGGAAAGAAATGAAATTGTTGCAACTAATTCCAAACTTCCCAAAAAGGAAATTGTTGAATCTAAAAAAACGGAGGGATTTTATAAATGATATGTAAATGTATGCAAATGTTTTTATGTACTATATGTTATATTATTATTAATTGATTTATTTAATGTTATATTCTTTTATATTAAGCTAGTGTTTTGCAGTATTTAACGTCCTACAAAAGTTTCTTATTGTATTATAGAGCTATTTCCCTAACATATGCTGTAAACTCTTTCAATTCCCTAAATACAGCTGAACTTCTATTAATTCCATGAATACCGTCCACGTCATCGGTCTTTGATTAAATATTTTTTAGTCGGTTTTCATTATAAGCCGCTACTCTAATTAACGTTATTGTCTAAAAGGGACAATCGTATACCTATCAAAAATAACCTACTACTCTAACTATGTAGACAGGGAAGTAGGGATCATATCCATAGGGAAGCAAAGTAACTGTACTAACTCTAAAAAGTTATTTCGCCATAAGGGGCCTTTGAATTGGGGTTTGACTAATGAACTAATGACTACTACGAAAGGAAGTAGACACAATAAATATTTCAGTAACTAAGCCTAGGACGTCGTTTCACTACAGATCAACCAATGAATTGTGTCGCAATTAATTAACCGATTATTGACTTCTTGAACTAAGGCTCACGAACTCTCTCGAATCTAGTCTCCTTCAAACCTCCTTTAATGGCTCTCACTCACTTAGACTCGTTTTGCCTATTATCCCTGTGATCTAATTGTGGTAATCTTACCTCTAGGCATCGATTTCGACAATATCTAACTAACAATTAAACCTGGCAAGAATTTAACTGATAGCAATACTAACTGACAATAGGAATTCAAGAACATCAACAATAATCAAATTAATCAATCAAGAACAAAACATTAGAAACGATTCATAGATCCCTTATCCCTAGAACAGAAACTACTCACACATGACTAAAAACATAAAATTCAAATCAAATAAACAAAATGATATGTGCGGTTTTTATAGTGTTTTTCCCCTTGTTTCGAGTCAATTTTATGCCTAGTGGTTGTTATTCTGACTCTATTTTAGCTCATTTGATGTTCTTTAGCTAATTTGAAGTGTCTCGTCAAGTTTGATTGATTTCCAGCAATTTTAGAGCTTTTTAGTTTGATTTTTATCATCCGCGGTTGTTATGCTCGGTTTTGGTATGTTTTGTAACTTCAGGCACGGAAATCGAGGCTCGGAACGAAGCCGGAAAGCTTAGACGGGATAAGAGTGAAGATGCATGGAAATGCGTGTCAAGAAGTATAAAACAAGTCTTAAAGAACTCATGAAGAAATAAGAAGAAAAGAAGAGAAGATAGCTTCTGAGGTATCTGTGCAGGCGCACAAATTCCCTATGCGCCCGCATTTAAAGAGGATTGCAGCTTTAGAGGGCACTCTGGAGGTCAGATGCGGGCGCATAAACCTCCTATGTGCCCGCATCAGACGATTTTTCCGGAATTTTATTTCTCTTTTATTTTCATCGTAGTTAGGCTTTGTAAGCCCAACTTTGGGTACATTAGGCACGACTTTCTAGGCAAAAACAACTTATGCTTTTCATAATTTAGAATTACTCTCTTAGGTTTTAGAATTAAGCACTTTTCTCTCTCAAATTTGTTGTTGCTAAAGCAATGAGGTGGGGTAGGGACTGTGAGGATTTCGCTGACGTAGACTGGACGCGTGAATGGATTGGTTGCCTGTTGACGTACCCTCCAAGTACCTACAAAAAAGGGACAATAATCCTCGTAGGATTATTTCCCCCTCCGATGCTTAAGTAAGTATTTGAAGGAGAGTAAGTGAACAATAATCAACAAGTAAACAATTCTAGAGAGAAGTTCTAGAGAGAAGTTTTCCCTTTTTAGTAAGTTTTTTTGTCTTGATTTCAGTGTACTTGTTACCAGAATTTTTGGACTATTTATAGCCTCAAGTACAATTTCTTACCCACTGAGATTGTAACACTTGTCATCATCTCTTTGATTATCTTCCTTCATTTGCCTAATGGGCTTTTAGAAGGGAATTTTAAGGCCCCATGGTTTGTTTTAGCTCTTTTTGTCATTGACGAATAAGAGCTTGACATGTGGCAGATACAGAGTTACAAATGGACCAGTAAAAAGGTGACACGTGGCAGTGTGGGCCCACTCATGGCAGACTCATCACTGCCATGTGGCAATCCTATGCTGGCATTTTAAGGACTCGTGGCCCAATTGTGATATGACACGTGGCCATGTGGGGTCCACTCATAGCAGACTCATCACTGCCACGTGGCAATCCCATGTCATTTCTTTATAGGGACACGTGGTCCACTCAGAAGCTGACGCGTGGCAGCTGACTTGTCATGCCACATCAAAATTAATTTAGGAAAATTAGGGTTTTGTTAATGACATTAAATTTCAATTCAATTCAAGTCTTCAATTGTTTTCTCCAATTTGGTAATTCTTCTGTTTTTGTTCTTTATTCTAGTTTAATTTATGCTTTTTAGTCTCTCTAGTTTAATTAATTTAGTTATTTGTTTATGTTAATTAGTTTAATTGTCAATTACTTCATGAATTCAATTAGGAACTTTGCAACTATTCTTGCTTTAATTTTCATAATCATGAGTGAGTAGTCTAATTTCTAGGGTTTGGGAAACCTTGATTAATTAATGGACTAATTAAATTAGGTTGTTTCAATTCCACAATTAGTAGTCAATTTCCTATTATTGGTTTCTTTGTTTACAATTGAATTGTGCGCAGATTTAGTTGTAATTCTGGTAATTGTTGAATTTGATGCCGAGAGGTAAAAATACCACAATAAGACCACTGAATAATAGGCGGAATTAGTCTAGGCATGAGCGAGAGCCGCTAGATGAGTTTCGAGGGAGTCTAGATTCGAGAGAATTAGTGAGCCCTAATTTGACGATAATTGTGAGGTTGAACGATCTTTGTTAGTGAATCCATTAGTTGTTCTTGGTGACCCGAATGACCCTAGGCTTAGTTTATTGGTTGAATTCTTCGTCATTTGTAGTAATTAGTTAGTAATTAGTCAGTAGTCAGTTAGTTAGTCAGTACTTCTCGACCAAGGCCCTTTATACAGTTTAAGCTTTTTAGAACTAATAGAGTTTAACTGCTTCCCTGAGGATTCGATCCTTACTACCCTAGCTACATTAGTTAGTGTCGNGCATTAGTTAGTGCTGTTTGGTTTACTTTTGATAGGTGTGCGATAGCCTGTTCACAAAACAAAACTAAAGACATGATCAAAACTAATAAATTAATTCAAAACTATTAATCTAATTAAGGACATAAAAAGTAGGGCACAAAAACAAATAACAAAAACTAAAACTAAACTAGGAATTAAAAACGTAAACTAAAACCAAAACATAAACTAAATACATAGTTAAAAGAATAACTAAAGAGGAATTAAAATAGAACCTGAATTGAGTTATATTGAATGAATGATAATATTCACAACCTAGAGAGAGAAAGCTAGGGCTAAAAATAAGAGTTTATGATTATGATTTCGTACATAGGTTTAGGAGTAAAAAGAATTAAATACTTAAGCCCAAAACAAGAGAAAACACGTGAAAAGGCCCTCGGAGCAACCTGCTCGGGTCACTTGGGCGAAACACCACCCACCCGAGCGAACGGCGATCGACCCGGGCGAACTGCCTAGCAGCTTCGTTCTTTGATTTCTTCGCTCGTTTTCTTCTAATTACTTCTTTAATGCTTCGTTAATACTCCTAATCCTCCGTAAGACTTCCCAAAATGACTTCAAACTCTTCACTAACTCTTCAAAAGCTTTAAAAGGCTCGAAAAATAATTATAAATCACCGATTCTTGCAAAATCTTATAAAGAACACAACAAGCACTCGAAATAACAAAAGTTAGTAGAAATAATAGCTCAAAAGAGACACATTAGAGCTGAAAATCAATCGGGATCGGGGTAAATTATGCATCAAATATTGACTTATGAAACTCCCCCAAGCTAAACCCTTGCTTAACTAAGCAAACAATGAGTTCACCCCTTAACTTTACAAAACAAAATCAACTAAAGCAATTCTGAGTATGTAAGTTCCTCAACCAATCCATCAAAATTCCTTGAACTCCATCCACTTAAATCAAAATAATAAAGCCAACCATGCAAGATATAGAAGTCGATGACTAGAGTAGCTCACTCGGTGTCACTCCACACATATAATTGAGCATAAAACAATGTAGCTCATCCTTAATCCCCAATAAAGAGTGCAGATGCAAAAGTGTTTGAATAAAAATTTGAGAACCCAAACCCACATCCCAAACCTCATGCAAGTGTTTAAGGGTAGCCACTCAACCTAATGCGAAAGTCAACTCGAAATGCAAGTAATACTCACTAGCTTTGGCAATTGACTCACTTCACAAGAACTAAAAACATGTACATGCCGATCAAAAAGGTCTTTATAAAACAATTAGAGGACATAATCAAAACCTCCAACATTCAACTCCAGCATCAAACCAATTCTTTTGAAATTACATCACACCATAAAACTTACATTTCAATAACACCAACATCACAAGCTTTTCTTCCTTTCAACATTTTTTTCAACTTTTTTTTTCTTTTCTTTTTTTTTCATTTCTTTTTCCAACTTTCAAATTTTTTTCAAAACTTAGGCTCACGACTCTTAATGATATATCATAGACAAAATCATCACACATACATAACTAGGCTAAATAAGATATATAACTATTCAATTCTTCATTATAAACTAGCCTAGACATTGGAATACAGAGCCTTAATGTGAGACCTATTATTAAACTTTAAACAACATACATTCCAAAACTTCCCAACATCCTCCAAAACATCTAACAAATGCACAACAACATAACCACTACACAAGTCCCCCAAGCCAAGCTTGGGCATATATCAATAGAACAATGCCAAAAGGGTTGTAATATGGCTAAAATGCAAATGAAGGATAAAAAGATCAAAATAAAGATCAAGGGAAAAATTTATGAAGGAATGCCTAAAATGTGAAAGCTCTTAAAGAAATGAATGCCTTTTATCATTAACGACATGTAACACACCAAAGCCAAGCTACTGGAGTCAAAAGCCAAAACACGGATCATACAAGCACCAGGAACTTTGCACACATGAAAAGAAATAAGCATATAATAATGTATGCGGCTCGAATCCTCCCATTAACACAGTTCAAGCCTCTACACTACACATGTCTATAATGGCATGATAAGAAACTGTTTCAAGCTAAATCAATTTCAAGTTAGAGTTGGCAATTCCCGAAGCATAACTCATCACATGCCCAAATCAATCGAAAACATTTTTAAATAAAATGCGGGGCACAGGGAAGTTACCATTCACAAGTTTCATCATACACGCCATTCAATCAATTAGTCAATCTAATACTAACTACTAGAAACATAAGAAAACTCTAAACAATGAAAGTAGTACATTTTTTTTTTGGTCATATGTAAACTCCTACTTCTAACAAGTATTATAAACCATATGACTATCCTAAGAAAGCAATAAAAACTACACTAGAAAGAAATAAAAATCTAAACTAAGAAATTAATAAAATTACCTCTCCCATGCCGGACTCAACAATGTCGTCATGCTGAAGGAAGTAAGGGACTCCTCTCAGTCAGAATCCTGAAGGAAGGTATCAGTATCCTCACTAGTGTCATCATCATTATCACCATCTCCACCACCACCTCCTGCAACTCCTGCTCCACTAGTCCCCTCTCTAGGGTTAAAGGTGTACCATGAAGGGTAGGGACCAGCAGAAGGCACTACGCTGGTGCAGACGTAGTTGTCATATATCGGGTACATGGCAAGACAGTGGTCCCGCTCAAAAGTGTTGAACCTCTAGATGAACTGCTGTTGCTGTAGTTGGAAGTTGTTGAACTGGTTCTACAGTTGGTTTATTTGAGTCTGCTGTGGGGCAGGGTCCATAAGGGGTTGCTGCTGCTGGGGCTCGGACTGGGAAGATTGACCCGGTTTGCGTCGTAAATAAGCTCGAATACCTGTAGAAGGAGCTGCAGCATTGCCATTCAAAGGCATAGTATAGGATTGTTGATCAAGCAACAATCCAGTTAAATAAATGTTAGGAAGAATAACAGAAACCCTCCTATATGGCCCTATATACCATCAAATACGACCCCCCTCCATCAACTCTAGCCAATCACACTGCCCAAGGTGAGGGGCATCCAAAGCTTGGGACCGCACAGCAAGAGTCCGGTGGTACTCAAAATCAGCCTTGTAATACCTAGCAACATAAGTCCGTAGGCCACTAAAAACAATGTTGTTTATATTCAATTGGCCATTTATGTCAACACATGCATAGGATTTGCATTTGGTATACAAATGCATGGCAAACAAATGGGAAAGATGAAGATGATAAGGAAAAGAATTTTTCACCAAGTGTCTTCCTAGGCACCACATCTCTCTGGTATGAACTTCATGCTGTTCATACCGGCCGAAAATAGTCCCTCCAAGGAAATGGTGACTAATCTTAGCAGAGGGTTGGTGGATCAAGTTAGCCTTGGCATGTTGCCAATTGTTCAGTTCTACACCTGTCAAAGAAAACCACCAAGCAACATCATCAAAGCCCTTTGGGGTTTTAGCACGCCCCCAACTGGGTAAATCAAAAATAACACCAAAGTCCTTGATCGTTTCGTAACAATCGACATTAAACATTCTAAAGCTAACACCTCTAACAAGTGCTTTGGGGTTAGGCCTACCAATCTCAAAACTTGACATAAATTCATATGTAATGTCGGGATAAGTAGGGGCATCCATGGTGAAGAAACGATGCATGCCCGTAGCTTTAAAACACTCTTCAGTTTCCTCATACACACCTAAAGCACGTAACAATTGATGATCTAGGAACCTAGTTGGAGTAACATGTCTCAATTTTACTTTCTCAAAGCTTACATTTTGTTCTTGAGATCCAAAGGAGGCTAACCCGTTAGTAGGATCCCGTCCAAAGCCTTGAGGTTGGTTCCTTGTGGTAGGTCCCGCTCTTTGCCTCTTGGGTGCCATAGCTGAGTGTGTAGTAATGGAGTTAGGGTTTTGGGTATGTGACTTAAGAGATTTTGTGAGAGATTTGTGGTGTGGATGTTGAAGAGAGGGAAGAATTATGAGTTTTGGTGAAGCCGTGGGTGGATTTGAGTGAGTGAAGAGGGAGATATAGAGGAAGGAAGTTAGAGTGAGAAAGGGAGTATGGAGGTTTGAGAGTTTGAGAGTTTGAGGGTTAGAGTAGGGATAAGATTATGAGAGGTGAGAGAAGAAAAGGGAAAGAAGAAGGAGAAGAAAACGAAAGAAGGAAGAAGGAAGAGGGAAAGGGTCAAGGGAGGTCAGAGCGAAAAGCCCGGGTCGGACAACTTCTCGCCCGGGTGGAGGAGTTTTGGGAAAATTTTGAAAAAAACTAAGTGTTCAAAAAGCAGTTGTGCGCCCGGGTGGTGAGTAATTCGCCCGACATTAGTGGAAAATACCTCATTTGCTGCGGATATATAGGGGGTATATGCTGCATTTCTGGCCGCAGCATACCCAGTAGCAGCATTTGACAGATTGATTATATGCTGCGGTTTCTCTATAAAGCGCAGCATATACTAATTTTGGTGGGAAAAACTCAGTTATATGCTGCGGTTCAAAATAATATATGTTGCGTTTGGTTATGTTGGCCGCAGCATATAATCATAATTAAAAATTGTTTTTATTAATATTAATAAAATTATTAATTATCATAAAATTAGTATTATTAAGAATTATTACGCACAAATGTAATTAATTTAATGCATAAATTATTTATATAATAATAACTGTTGAAAATCATTCACTTATATATATACACTAATGCGACTGCGTATGGACACATTAAAGTTTTATACGACCAAGTCGTACAAGCACGGCGTCCAAACTAAAAACATGTCTACGATTATTGCATATCAACACCAGTGCATCTCTGCACTACAATTAAATCTGACTAATACAATAAAATGATCAAATTAATTAATTAAACTAAATATAATACGTCGTTAGGAACTTTGCTAACTTGTCTCGGACTTCTTCAACCCCTAGTTTGGTGAATGGACCTTCCATACTTGATATGCTCAAAACCTGTAATTCCATTGGATAATATTCAGTTACTAATAAATAATTAAACGATCAGAT
Source organism: Suaeda aralocaspica (assembly GCA_016808085.1). NCBI lineage: Eukaryota > Viridiplantae > Streptophyta > Magnoliopsida > Caryophyllales > Amaranthaceae > Suaeda > Suaeda aralocaspica. The sequence goes on along the minus strand of PYUH01000015.1, from coordinate 2,804,367 downwards.
CACAATATTGAATCTATACAAATTAGATTGATCAAAATTATCAAAACGAATGTTCGGGACTCGATTAGCAACACAAAAACCATAACTTTGGCAAACATCAGCACATCGAACATGTAATTAAAGATGTAGAATAGCAAGCGGGATCAGGACATATCAAACATGCACAACGTACAGAACAGAACAAATTTCCATCAACATACAATTTGTACCGATCAACAACACTTAATATAAACCTGAAATCACAACAAACAGCAAGTAATTCGTACAGCCAATTCAGAAAAGCAGTGTGGATCAGCAATCAGACAAGCAACCCACAGCAGAACATGTCTGTATACATGGGCGGCAAAAACAGATCAGAACAGCAGTACGTATTGCAGAAAACCATACAGACAAGCAACAATAGAGGGCCATTTTCTGCTACTGCTGTTCAGTTCTTCTCTCATTGAAGAAAAAAAAGCATCCCTATATTTCCACAGAAGATGAAACAACGAACAGTATCATGATCTGGTTTTGTTATGTACTTGTGTTTTTTTTATGGAAAATGAATAATGGCATGAACACAGTTTATGTGTCCAAGCTGCTGGGGGTTAGTTGCACCTTGCATCGTTCTATTGTTCTTAATTTTTCATGCTTATTCCTTTGATCTTAGTCCTACGAACTAGCCTTAAGCATTAGCCCCCAAGTATAGCATTGCCTACAGTTTTCCTCTTTTCTTAATATAATTTTTCTATTTAGCCAAGACCAGTCAGATACTGCTCTGGGCACGGACAGTCACACAGAGCTTTCAAATTCATTGGCACATAGTGTTTCCGAAGAGACTCGGGCTCTGCGAAGGGAAAAACCTACTATATCATGTTTGGCAGGGCCAGTGAAAGAAGGCCACACAAAGGATTTCTGGTTAAATTTGAATACCTATGGTTCTCATTGCCAACCACTTTCCACAACTAAGAGGATAGGAAATACCAGTTCAGGAGGTCAGGGTTTGTCACCTCCTAAAAGATCTAATAAAAAGGCGATTTCAAGCTCAAAAGGCATGTCATCAAGTGAACCAAAAAAAGATATATCCCAGCAATATGGCATTTCCTCACTTTCAAGGAAACTTAGAAAGCATGCCTCGAAAGTTTAGGTAGGTTTTTCTTCTCCCCTGACTTTACAGTGGAGGGGGAGGGGGAGGGGCAAGCTTGCCTCTTTGTTTTTTAGAAGATGCAAAATGTACAGTCTAGTAGTCTACTATTCATTCAATTATGATATTGTCCTTTTAGTCATTTCTGCTACTTTGATTTGTTCAGCATGCGTTGTTTTGAAGATGAAAATTGGGGAAATTATTCTACAGAAACTTGAAGAACAAAACTGCATTACCTAAAGAAAACAGAACAGACAAGCAACAAACAACAGTTTGTGCTACTTCTGTTCAGTTCTTCTCTCATTGAAGAAAAAAAAGCGGAGATATATGTAGCAACCTGAAAACAAAACAGCAGTATTTGAAAACATGATAATGTATCCAAAGTGGGTCAATTTGGAGACACACAAATGGGGCTGTTGTAGCTCATGGAAAAACTCATTTTCCTTTTCCTCGTTGCTCCTTTTCTCTCTCACACTAGGGCACTAGGCTAGGATAATTATTATAGCTCTATACTGCACTCAGTATCTATATATATTAGTCTTATTACTTAGGTGCCTACATCGCTTAACATACATGTGCCCTAATCACTAATGAATGGCCTTTTCTGATCAAACACAAAAGCCCAAATAAATATATGCAACAATAATAAACATATGTCACAATACAACAGTAGCCGCAACACAACGGTTTACAACTTATATATAAATAAGCCTTGATGTAAATAGTTCGAAACCACGTACCTTGTGAAGTTCATCTGACGTTGTGCATGTTAATATGATGTCGAACATGTATCACATCACGTAGTACCTACAGTCGACACCGTTTTGTTGTTGTGGACACTAGTTCAATTAGCACATGAATCACCACATATAAGGTTCTTTAAGTAGCATGTGAAAAACAACAACCAAATCACAAACGAAAACTATAAATACCTGTACATGCACCAACTTTGGGATTGAGGCACTTGAAGTTGAACGAATCCACTTCATGACTCTACAACATCGGTTAGTTAAGAAACTCAATTGGTGTTAGCTCATAAAAGTATTTAAACATTAAACCATACTTAGTGCAAATTATAACTTAACAATGACAATCATTGAATTTAAATTTTGAGATTAATGTGTAACAAAAAATTTTGTTATTTAAATTTTGACCGTCACATTGAATTTATAGTTATACATCGTGGAAGAACATCATTACTCAACATCATTAATGTCTAAACAATGTCGTAACTATAAGTCCTTCTAATAAGGAAGCTGTCAAAAGATAGACTCTTTCTTCCATAACCCTTCACATTCCTTATGTGGTTTACCGAATATGGTTTCAACTCCTTCAACCTTCTTATAAACCTCGTTACCGCTCAACAGTCAACGAGCAACACGATATTCAATATTCCCATTAATGCCTTCTTTTTACTACGATAAGGGTGATCACACGAGAAGAACCTTTGGTGACACCAATCCACGTACTTATTAGCCACCCTTGTGGAGTCCATGTCCTTCATATATATAGGGTAAGCTTTCATCCCTTTATCCTTGTACCTTGATAAGTTACCATATGCCGGAAAATCATTGAGGGTACACAAAAGCAATGCAGGCAATGTAAACGTCTCCCTCGCGTATGCATCATACACCTAAACCCCCTCATTCCATAACTTTTGCAAGTCATCAACAAGTGGAGAAAGATAAACATTTATGTCATTGTCGGGTTGCTTCTGACCAGAAATCATGAGAGACAACATTAGGTACTTTCGTTTCATACATAGCAAAGGAGGAAGGTTATAGATAGTAAGAATCACCGGCCATGAACTGTGCGTTGAACTTAGAGTACCAAAAGAGTCTATTCCATCTGTGCACAACCCAAGCCTTATGTTACGATTGTCCGTTCGAAAAGGCTTATGTTTCCTGTTGATAGTCTTCCGTTCAGGACCATCTGATGGATGTTGGAGGCAACTTGATTTAGATTTGCTCCTGCCTTCTGCATGCCATCTTAAATTTTAGCATCTTTGGTAATTCAAAACAAGCACTTCAATCTCGGGATTATTGGGAGATACCACAACACTTTTGAAGGAGGTCCTTTTGCACCACCAGCCCCCTCCCGCTCATAGCGAGAAACACCACACTTTGGACATATGTCCAAGCTTTCTTGCTCATTCCAATACAAGATGCAATCGTTAGGCCAAGCATGTATTTTCTGTTGCTCCAACCCAAAAGGACATATAATCTTCTTAGCGTAATAGGTAGACTTAGGAATTTCATTGTCATCGAGGAACATCTTACTCAACTTTTGTAACAAATGATCAAAACTCATATCTGACCAATTATACTCCGACTTAACACTAAATATTTCTAACACACCTGCTAGTTTCATGTACTTAGTACACCCTGGATACGAAGGCTTTTCTGAAGCATTTGAAATGTATTCAAATGCACTTGAATCGTCCACTACATCCATCATATCATCGACACGATCTTCGTTGTAGTCCATATCATCATTTAGATTCCCACCGTCACCGGCACCAGTCGATGGTTTACAGCTTAACAACATGTAATAAGCCAATTCTAAATACATGTAACTAATAAGACATGTAATGTATTATTTACAGCTTAACAACATGTAGTAAGCCAATTATAACAAGCGCCATCCTTTTTGCCATCCTTTTTAACTAATAAGACATGTAATGTATTATTTACAGCTTAACAACATGCAATAAGCCAATTCTAAAGTATCATAACCTTAATAAACAAAATCCTAGGTATTCAAAACCGGGGACTATTCACAACTTGGTCATACTGAGTTAGTATCGAACGGGTATCAAGGTATATATGTGATAATGAACACAACCAATTCAGCAATTTTAATAAATTAATAAATTAGACAACCAAATAATTGGATGCCTATTTTTTTTTCATTTACAGTGTTATATGCTGCGGTTTAAAAAATCGCAGCATATAACTCCAAAAACCGCAACATATATGTTACATGCTGCTTTTCTTACAAAACCATAGCATATAATCCTGCTCATATGGAAAAGGAGATTTCCAACTTATTATATGGTGTGATTTACCATATATTGCTCAAGACCGCAGCATATGGGATGCAGCAAATGTGAATTTTTCCACTAGTGCGGGTACCTGGCGTTTCGCCCGGGTCACTCCGGCGGAAGGGTTTAAAGGCAAATTTTTGATTTGTTTTGTTGCTTGCATTCTTGTTGCCATTTGCCCGAGATGATGTCTAGTTGCCCGAGTAATGATCTTTTCGCTCAGGTCACCCAGGCACACTGCCAATTCCAAAAATCTTCAAAAAAAATTCTAAGTGTCCGAATACAGGTTGCGCGTCCGGGTCGAGTGTCGTTCGCCCGGGTGGCAAGCATTTCACCCGGGTCACCCGGGCACACTGCCTCCTACGTCTTCTTTCCTTTAAACAAAGCTAAAGTCCCTACGAAATTATGAAAATAAAGTGAAAATGCTATTAAAAACTAAACTAGTAGGGGTTGCCTCCCACAAAGCGCTTTTTTAAGGTCATTAGCTTGACCATGTTACCTCATAGCTCATAGGGGGTGTGGTGTAATAGCCCATATTTTCACGTATTTTAAGGAGTTATTTTTGTATTTTATACGTATGTTTTTAACATTTTTATTAGGAAATTAATACCAATAAAAATATTAAAGAAAGAAAATTTAAATAAGTTTTAATCAAATTATTTATTTTATGTTTATAAACAATATTTTATGTTATTTTATTAAATATTTTGAAAAGATTCTAAAAATGGAATTTTTAAGGTTTCCTAAATTGTTTTAAAACAAGAGCATAAAAGTAATTTCAGACATTAAGGGTATTTATGTAATTGCACCAAATCCTATTTTGGGGTCTATAAATACCCCTTAAAGCCCCAACATTTCATATTTAATTTGCAACTTTGTGAATTAGGATTCCAAAAATTTTGAGAGTAAAAGAGAGAGAGAAAAAAAATGGAATTTCAATAAAGGGAAAACGGAACAAAAAAATTCAGGAAAAAAAAAACTTGCGCTCGTTTTTTTCCCTAGCCGTCAGTCCCCCCTCGCCAGCTGCCGCCCCTGCAGCCGCCGCTGCACCCCACCAGCCACCTCCTTCCCCCTCTTTCGTAATTTCGAACCTATTAAAAAAAATTCTTCTCTTTTTCTTTTTGATTTAATCTTACAAATTCATATTTATAATTATGATTAATCATGTTTCTATAGTTTTAATCATGCTTCTATAAGGTTATGAATTAGTTCAAAGCATGAATTTATTTGTTTGATCATGACATTTTAAATTAAGGTTTATGAAATTCTTGATTTTATGGTTTTTAATGATATAAACTTCAATATTATGATCATGAATTGTTGTTGGGTGAATTTATGATGATTTTATGAAGTTTAGCCTGATATTTAAAAGTTTTACAATTAAATTATATTGTTGTCCAAATCTTGTAATCATGAAAATCAATGGAATAAATATTATAAACATGTTTTACCTTATGAAAAATTATTCTAAAGCATAGATTTGATTCATGATGATATTAGTGGATTGTAAAAGAGTTTTATGATGAATTCATGCTATTTTTAGGAGTTTTTAATGGGTTTTAGATAAATAAATAAAGCTGTAAATTTTTAGTAACACATGTTTTTGCCTAATAAAAATAGTAACATGTGGCATAGTAAGTTGTAATTGTTTTTAATGCATCTAAGTCTTGTATATTGATCTTAGGACATGACTATACTATTTTATGATCAAAATATGATATTTAGAAAGGTTTTAGAGTGTTTTTTAGGAATTTTACAAAGCTTCCATTTTCGGAAAATTACCGAAACTAGAGTATTTTGCAACAGAAAAAAATAAAATAAAGTATGGAATTGAATAGAGACCGTATAGGGAATGTTTTGGACAAGTTTCTAATGTAGAAAGTTAGTTTAGAGTTGTTGTAGAACATAGTCAACAAAGTTTTAATTTAGTTTCGGTTTTCTCTATGTAGGAGACTTCGATCTAGTTGACTTTTAGAAGTTGTGGCGTATCACCACTACAACACAAGGTACATAAGTACTAAAGGTGAACATAGAAATTAGAATTCATGCTTGGTTGGTCTTATATGATTTGTTGTTGTGCTTGATTTGATTGTGAATTGACATGCATGACAAGTTTATGAAAGAATTAGAAGCATGATTTTATATTATTTTGACATTCCATATTTATAGAAATATAAATTCTTCAAGATTGAATTAGAATGTTATAACTAGTTTAAATGTTGGCCAATAGCTTAATAAGAAGAAAGGAAGTTATTCAAGTTGATTAGTTACTTAATCAACAAGAAAGTAGTTTCTGTATATTTATTCACATAGTTAATAGCGGTTAATGAGCAAATATTTTTTTTGTACATGTTGCCACTCACAGTTTAATGTGTGGTTAAGGAAATAGGTGAATAGTTAGTCACTCACAGTTAATGGGTGGTAAAGGAAGTTTAGTTTAACTAAAGGACTCACAATATTGTTTTTAGAATCACTTTAAACAAAGATAATTAATATGTTTTTGTTTGACTCTATGCATGTTTTTATGTAGTGTTATATGTAAGTCATAACATTGTTAATCACGTAAAGTGAAAGAGGATTCGCACCAACACTCTTGGAACGTATATACTTTGAATATGAACAATGGGCGGAGTCCTATGGAACAGTGATCTATGACTTTGAATTGGAGTACAAGATGATGTACTCTTTTATATTTTTAAAGCGCTGGAATTCCGTCACTTTATGTGACATAGGTAATACCTTCTTGAAGTTTCTCCCAAATTGGTGCCCAATAGGGAGATTTTAAAGGAAAGGAAACCTGTTCGATGCGAAATCCAAAGCTTCAATATAATAATTAATTTGTTTAAGTTGAGTCTATGCACGAGTGAAGAGTTGTCAACGGTAAGATGTATGTATGTTTTACCTTCATTTTATTTTGATCATGTTGCATAGTCTTTAGTAGTTATATACTCAGCTTTGCTGACCATTTGTTTTGTGTGCATGGCCTGTCTTGGACTTTTCCCTATGATGACCCACTTGTCCACGAGTAGTTGTCTAGAATAAGAGAAAGCTACAGGTACAAGTGGGCATAAGTCATTCATATTGGGCTGGAGTGAGAGTGCTTGCATTGTAGTCTTCGTAGTTCCCGAGTTTAATGTGTTTTGGATTTATTTAACTATTGTTATATGTTGTTTTTATTTCTGAAGTTTAAGTTTTTGATTTTGAAGGGCCATTAATATAGTTTCGAAGTGTAATAAAGTTTTAAGTTGATTTTCATTTGGTTTTTGTTTGGTTTTAGCTTGAGATTATTTTTGAGGTTGAGTTTTGAATTTAGGATTTTGGTTTTAAAGACTTCTGTTGTAGTACTTTGATAAATGCCTCAGCCGTTATCACGGTGGCGGTAACGCTTTGGTTTTTCCTACTTATTTAGGAGTTTTGATAAATATTATCTTTATTGTTTATAATATGTTTTCTGGAAATTCTGGAGAGGGAAGTTAGGAAATCCCAAGGTATTACAAAGTGGTTACCAGAGCTTAGTTTTTGAAATAAAATCAAATTTTATTTTGGGGTACCCTAAGTTTTATTTTCGAAAATAGGAATTTCTTATTTTCAGAAGTTAATGAATCGAAATTTTTTCTAAAAATAGTAATTTCCAAAAATAGAAAGTTTTGAAAAAATAAATGTTTATTTTTTTTAAATCATTTACATGTGCAGGTATGCAAGGAATTTAGGTATGTATTGTGTGTTATTGTTTTAATAATCATGTGGTGAGATTGGATAGGAAGTTTGTGCATGTAGGATAGACTTTATTTCTGTTCGTTCATGCATTTAAGTATATGTTTTGAGATGTTCCTTATGTGAATAGTTATGTGTAAAAGAAATTGTATGTTAGCCACCTAACCTTTTTGTGTTAGAACTGTTAGCTTGGTTTTGTTGTGGGAAGGATGGCCCATTAGTTTTAAGTGTCGTGCAAGATGGTGGTTAACATGTCTAGTAAAGAAACTCAGATGGGAACGTTAGAAAAAAAGGACTATGATAGTCCACCCCAATATGTTTGGAAGATTCGATTCTATTGTTGGTACATGAGTACGGTATTGAAGCTATCACATTAGGACCAACCCGATTATGTGTCTGCTCTAATTGTTAGTTGTTTGCTAAATCATCCACCCTACTTGGAGATTAAGGCAAAGTTTAGTGACTTTCATTTTTTTGGAGGACTTCCAAATTACACCAAGTATAAAGATTCAGTTGGTTTGCGAATGGAGGTATTTGGAAGGTTATATTGCAAGAAAGGAGGAGTTTCAGGAGACTAATGCAAGTGAGGAGACCCCACCCACACCAGCCCCAAAGGATTAGGAAGATGATGAAATGGTTGTGAAGGAAACTACTTCTAGTTCTCGAAGCTATGGATCGAAGGATGGTTCGTGTTATCAGATCGAGAATCCAAATCCAGTAATTCCGGTGTATGTAGACCTGGTGTCTGATTCTGAGGATAAAGAAGAGCTTGACCCTGAAGAAAATATGGATGAAGATAATGAGGAGGACATGGAGGACGTTGTTAAGGATGATCCCGATTTTATGCCTAAGAAATATGTGATGTCAAAGGACAAAAAGGATAATGTTAATGTCTAGAAGTTTTGTTGTAGATATGAGTTAGTTAATATTTTTTAGTATTATTTACATTGTTGGACATATTAGATTGTTGGTTTTTTTTTTTTTGTGAATAACTGGCAGTGAGCCATAAGGAAATATTAGGAGGAATTACCCAAGAAGAATTCTTATGAGAATGAAATAATAAATGAGTTACTTCTTTTAGGAAATAAAGCCTCAAGTAAAGTAGAACTAAGGGAATTATTTTTATTTATTATGTGATTTATTATTGTTTTAATGGTTGTGTAAACAATCAAAACTGAGTTATTCGCTCTAAAAGAATGAGAACTTCTTTTGTGAGACGAGTTGAGAAAATGTTGTTATATTCCGTTATGAGTTTATGTTTGTCTAACTTAGAGTTAGGCACAGTTTAATATAAAGGTCTTTTCCCTCTACAGGAGAGATAGAATGGCTGAACGTAACAATAATCATTTGAATGATGTAGTGAGACAATTAGCTATTGTATCTGAACAGTTAGCTGTTAGAGGAAATGGTAATTATAATTACCCTGTTGGGAATTTTTCAAGAAGATTGCTCAAAGTAAGCCACCCTCTTACCAAGGAGAACCCAATCCAACTGCTTTAATTTAGAGGCATAATTGAGAGAGTTTAACAAGTTGTTTAAGACATTTGAGTGTCCAGAAGAGTTTAAGGTGAACCATGCAGTTTACTATTTGAGAGGAGAAGATGATCTTTGGTGGTCACAAAATGAAGCAGTGATTAGGGCTTTTCCAGGGTACAATTGGGCTATGTTTCAGGAACAATCCGTAATATGTTTTATCACGTGTTCCTTCATAAATAAAAAGCTGATGAGTTTTTGGAGCTTAAGATGGGGAGTGTGTCAGTTACTGAGTACTACTCTAAGTTCATAGAGTTTTCTAGGTTTGCTATGGAGGCTGTGACAACCGAAAAGTTGAAGGCTAGTCGTTTTGAGAGAGGGTTACCCATAGACATTCAGTTGCTATTAGCCGGACAAGTCTTTGAGTTTTTGGATGAGCTATATGGTAGGGCTGCACATCTGTATGCCCTAGACTAGAAGAAGAAGGAGATGCTGAAGGAAAGTGAGACGAGGGAGAAAAGAAAGGATGGTGGAGGAAACTTCAACCAACAAGGGAGTTATGGTGGATTTAAGAAGCCCCGTTTCAACAATGACTTCCAGGGTAATAGGGGAAACTTTGGGAAGCCTGCCAATGGAAATGGGAATAGGGCTCAGATGGCTAATCAAGGAGGTCGTGTGTACTTCTGCAAGAAGTGTCCTAACAATCACCCACGAAAGGACTGTGCATTACACCCAATGACTTGTTGGTTGAGTAACAAGCTTGGATACCATGTGTATGAGTGCTTCTCCAAGAACAAGGGTGTGATTACTGGTACTTTCTCTATTTACTCTCTTCCTGTTAAAGTTTTGTTTGATTCTGGTGCAACATATTCTTTTGTATCCACTAAGATTTCGGAAAATTTAATACCTGTGTTGGGAAAAGTAGATACAATAGATGTGTCGATAGTGTTACCATCAGGACAAGAAGTACAGTGTTCAAGGAGATTTTTGGATTTTCCAATTGAAATTGAGGGAGTGGAGTTTAAGGCCAACCTAATTGAGTTTGATTTAGGTGACTTAGAAGTGATTCAGAGAATGGATTAGTTGAGTGAGAATAAGGCTGCGAATTTGTGTGTGAGCCACAAAAGATTTCACTAGTCAATAAGTGTAAGAAAGTGAGTTATTGGAGGGAAGGAAGGCCAAAACACAACAAAATAGTGTCAGTAATGAGGTTTGCTAGGTTTGTGGAGAGAGGTTTTCCAATTTACCTTTATAGTGTGAGGGATGTAGATCATGTTGAGACTGCTAAGCCCGAGGACATTGAGGTAGTGAGGGATTTTCTGGACTTGTTTTAAGAAGAGATTCTGGGGATGCCTCCGAAGCGAGAAATCGACTTTACCATAGACTTAGTGCCAGAAAAAGCACCTATTTCCAAAGCACCATATAGGTTGGCACCTGCAAAAATGAGTGAGTTGAAAGAGCAGTTACATGAGTTGTTGGAGAAGGGTTACATTAGGCTTAGTGCTTCAGCTTGGGGAGCACCAGTGCTGTTTGTAAAGAAGAAAGATGGGAGTATGAGGTTGTGTATTGACTATAGGGAGCTGAATAAGGTGACGATCAAGAACAAGTATCCTTTACCGAGGATTGACGACTTGTTTGATCAATTGAAAGGAGCTACTGTGTTTTCAAAGATTGATTTGAGATCAAGATATCATCAATTGAGAATTGCTAATGAGGACATACCAAAAACGGTTTTTTGTATGACGTATGGGCATTATGAGTTCACTGTTATGCCTTTTGGGTTAACGAATGCCCCAGCACTTTTCATGGACTTAATAAATTGGATCTTTCAACGGTTCTTGGATAAGTTTGTGGTTGTTTTTATTGATGACATTTTGGTGTAATGCAAGAATAAAGAGGAACATGTAGAACATTTGAGNCGAAAGGACTGTGCATTACACCCAATGACTTGTTGGTTGAGTAACAAGCTTGGATACCATGTGTATGAGTGCTTCTCCAAGAACAAGGGTGTGATTACTGGTACTTTCTCTATTTACTCTCTTCCTGTTAAAGTTTTGTTTGATTCTGGTGCAACATATTCTTTTGTATCCACTAAGATTTCGGAAAATTTAATACCTGTGTTGGGAAAAGTAGATACAATAGATGTGTCGATAGTGTTACCATCAGGACAAGAAGTACAGTGTTCAAGGAGATTTTTGGATTTTCCAATTGAAATTGAGGGAGTGGAGTTTAAGGCCAACCTAATTGAGTTTGATTTAGGTGACTTAGAAGTGATTCAGAGAATGGATTAGTTGAGTGAGAATAAGGCTGCGAATTTGTGTGTGAGCCACAAAAGATTTCACTAGTCAATAAGTGTAAGAAAGTGAGTTATTGGAGGGAAGGAAGGCCAAAACACAACAAAATAGTGTCAGTAATGAGGTTTGCTAGGTTTGTGGAGAGAGGTTTTCCAATTTACCTTTATAGTGTGAGGGATGTAGATCATGTTGAGACTGCTAAGCCCGAGGACATTGAGGTAGTGAGGGATTTTCTGGACTTGTTTTAAGAAGAGATTCTGGGGATGCCTCCGAAGCGAGAAATCGACTTTACCATAGACTTAGTGCCAGAAAAAGCACCTATTTCCAAAGCACCATATAGGTTGGCACCTGCAAAAATGAGTGAGTTGAAAGAGCAGTTACATGAGTTGTTGGAGAAGGGTTACATTAGGCTTAGTGCTTCAGCTTGGGGAGCACCAGTGCTGTTTGTAAAGAAGAAAGATGGGAGTATGAGGTTGTGTATTGACTATAGGGAGCTGAATAAGGTGACGATCAAGAACAAGTATCCTTTACCGAGGATTGACGACTTGTTTGATCAATTGAAAGGAGCTACTGTGTTTTCAAAGATTGATTTGAGATCAAGATATCATCAATTGAGAATTGCTAATGAGGACATACCAAAAACGGTTTTTTGTATGACGTATGGGCATTATGAGTTCACTGTTATGCCTTTTGGGTTAACGAATGCCCCAGCACTTTTCATGGACTTAATAAATTGGATCTTTCAACGGTTCTTGGATAAGTTTGTGGTTGTTTTTATTGATGACATTTTGGTGTAATGCAAGAATAAAGAGGAACATGTAGAACATTTGAGGACAATTTTGATGACACTAAGAGAGAATATATTGTATGCTAAGTTCTCGAAATGTGAATTTTGGTTGGAGAAAGTTGCATTCTTGGGACATTTCATGTCAAAAGAGGGAGTTGAAGTACATCCAACCAAGATCAAAGCAGTGAAAGAGTGGCCTACATACACGTAAGAATGTGAAGGGTGTACGGAGTTTCTTAGGGTTAGTAGGTTATATAGGAGGTTTGTGAAGGACTTTTTGAGAATCGCAAAACCAATGACGTCGTTAATGATGAAGGACTGCAAGTTTGTGTGGAGTCATAAGTGTGAAGAGGCATTTCAGACCTTAAAGGAGCGTTTGACTACGGCTCCAGACTTTACCAGATGGAAGTGATTCTTATGATATTTACAGTGATGCATCTAAAAATGGTTTGGGATGTGTTTTAATGCAAAATAGAAAAATGAAGTTCATAAATTAGAATAACTGAATAAGTATTTCAGATTTTTAAAGTGAATATTGTTTACTTGTTCAAATTTCATTGAATTGAGTATTTCATGATATTATTGTTTGTATAATGTATTTTAGTACCAATTTCAGCTTATAAGATCAATTTTTAAGTACTATTTCGTTTGACTATGGATTATCTTGTACTATTCGGTCTTAATATATTTTTCTAAGAAATTTTTGCTATTGAAATTAATTTGAAACTAGACCCGTGTTTAAAAAAAAAAACCTATGACGAGTAATAGTGACCCACCATGTGGCAAATCCTGGCGCTGCCACTGCTTATGACAGAACAAAAGTTTCATAATTTTATTTCTTATTTTTTGTCGAATTTTGCTAATTATTTCAGAATTCCATATTTTATTCCAAAAAACATATTACACAAGTAATCTAAGACAAACCATGCATATCACTACCAATTTTGGCAGCACCTCCCCTAAAATAGGACAAAATTAAACCGATCAACTTGAAGTTGACTATACACCATTAAGCTTATGCGAACCATTCATTTCATATTTCCATCCAACAACGCCACACGCATAACACATTTTCCAGCCCCCCAATACTTATACTTTTCATTGTCCACAATGACACAAAAGTAAGAAAGGGGCATCAAGACCGCGTTGGTTTTGAGTTGTTTCAGTACATGTTGGTCCCTAGAATGCTCTAGTTTACTATTCGAGTTCTAGTGGCGGTCAGTAATGTTCATCGAGCTACTTTAGTGTCCTTTAGCATTATAAGGCTGCATGAGTGGGTGATCTGGTTTGGATATCTGTAAAACGCATGTTCATTTAAGTTATCCCACAAAACCTAGCATGCTTAAACTGAAATAGAGGGGAATAGGGTTGTCTGACCTAAAAAACAGCAAAGATAACATATTCCTAATGCTAAACTTAATAATAAGAATAATAAAAATAGGAAAGATAATCAAAGGAAATAAATCTTCGGTTGCCTCCCAAGAAAAGCCCATTTTTAAAAATCGTTGGCTCGACATCTTTCATCTGTTAGTCAAATTTCTGCAAGCATGATTTGCTCAATTATCATGGCATATGGTAACTCATAATATGGCTTCAGCCTGTGACCATTGACTTTGAAAATCTTGTTAGTATCAAGGCTCTTTATTTCAGCGCACCATGAGGAAACAAGTTAGTAATAATAAAAGGAAGAAGCCAACGAGATTGAAGTACGAGGAGCATTACACAACCAAAAAGGCATTCTTCTAAATGCAAATATACCATAAGGACATTTAAAAGTAGTTTTGTCTTGATCTTCAAAAGCAATGTTCACTTGAGTATAACCATAATTTCCATCAAGAAAACAAAAGAAGGCTTGACCCGCTAACTTTTCTAATGTTTATCAATAAAATGTAAAGGAAAGTGGTATTTTCTAGTTTCTTGGTTTAGCTTTCTATAATCAATACACACTCTCCATCCATTAGACAGTCTAGTGGGAACAAGTTCTCCTTTTTTATTTTCTACAACTGTAATTCCCGACTTTTTTGGAACAACATGAATAGGACTTGCCTAATTCGAATCAGAAATTGAGTAGATAACTTCGGGCATCTAACCATTTCAATATCTCTTTCGCTACTACTTCCAACATTGGAGGATTTAATCTACGTTGACATTGTCGATCAGGGTTAGCTTCTTTTTCTAAGTATATCCTATGCATGCATAAGGTGGGGCTGATTCTTTTAATATTCGCTAAAGTCCATCCAATAGCCTCCTTGTGCTCTTGTAAAACATCCAACAATTTTTCTTCTTAAGATGAAGTTAGTGATTTAGAAATGATAACAGGTAAAGTCTCATTAGCACCTAAGAAATCATATTTCAAATTAATAAGGAGAGGTTTAAGTTCGATTTCCGGTGCTTTAATAATTGAGGGAACCAATTTTGTTGTTGAATTTGGTCAAGGTAAGTACTCTTTGTCAGTAAAAGCACATTCAACCATAGACTCATCACTTTCCCTACAACTCTATCATTAATTAACGCAAACTTCACATCAACTTCATATTTAAACATATTATCAAAGAATTTATCTTTATCAAACAAATTTTGTGTAATCATATCAATCACATCTATTGTATCAATAGCACTCAAACTATTAAGGTCACTAGGGATCTCTAGTGAATTAAAACCTTGACTTCAAATCAACTGGAAAATAATTGAACCTCACATCTAAATAGTCAAACGAGTTGAGGTGATTTCGCAAAAGAAGATAGGTAGTGGTGATGATGATTGATGTTAGTGGCACAGGCAGAATAAGAATTGTTAGAATTTCTGATGAAGAACATGAGATAATAGCAATGCAATTCATTTCATTGAAGAAGATAAGCTATTTTCTCTTCCTTTATTTCTTTACAAGATGATGAATTAGGCTGAAGAAGAATGAAATAAAAGGAAAATTAAGTAGAATAAGGGTTTAGTTGTGACAAATCATAATAAGAGAGAAAAACTTATCAACATGTTAACTTGTTTTACCGGTTACTGGTGACTCATACCTTGCTTTATATATATTCATTATAGTTCATACCTTTCTATCAAAAGTTGGTAACTGTAAAATGTGAAAGCTAATAGTCCATACCTATAAAAACATTTTTTCCTTCTTCTAACCATTTTCTATACCTTCTTTTTCTTCTTTTAGTTGTAGTGTACATCTAATTCACTCACTCATAATTATAGCCAACAATTACACACAATGCAAACTGTTTTTCTGTAACAAAACTATAAGTTCATAAATACAATATAAGAATTTGAAAAGGGGGAAAAAGAGGAAAAAAACTGGAATCTTTTAGCTTAAATGTTAAAAATGAAAAAACTCAGAACAAATTCACATTCAAACTTATTCTGAAGAAGCATACTGCAATCAAACCGATGTTAAAATAATTAAATTTAAATAAATTGGGGCAAAATCACATCTAAACACTCAAAACAATGAATTTTATTCTACTATATGATTCATATATCAAATAAATTTGGCTATAATTAGTTCAAGTTAATAACACTAACTCACATATAATTTTAATTGGGGAAAAAACGCATGAAATCTTCAACAAAAACTGACACCTAGGGAATAATCGAAGCTAAGTGTCCAATTGCATTCTCAAAATTAACAAGCAATGGAACCCTAGAAGATTCAAATTGCATTAACGAATATAAAGAAAATGCAAAACTTATACCTTTAACAACTTTGCTTCCATAATTTCACATCCAACTTAAACTCGCTTCGCGAAAGTCGCCTCTCATATGTTCGAAAAGAATCAATAATGAAACTAATCATTTTTTCCATTACCACCAGATTTTGCTTAGGAATTTGAAGATTAATGAAAGGTGAGTACTGAGAAGTAAATGAATTTGGGTTTGAGATTTGAGAAGATGGAGTAAAGTCTTCGAAATTTGGTTTGGGTATTTATGGGGATTGGGAAAATAAATGTGAAGGGAAACGAAAGGAAGAGCTAATTAATCCATTAATAGTCTCGAGAGGGCTATCACAGTCAGGTGCCAAGGTTCAAGACTTAGCCAAGCGTCGGTAGCAAAGATGACAAGGCAAGGCCTTAGCAAAGCGCCATTCTCATAGTCATAGTCATAGCGGAGCGCTTCGAGTTAGCCCCTGTAGTAGGGCCGAAGCCCTATGAAAAGACTGAGCAGCCTTATCTTTATCTATAGGTCAACTGAAATCTGCTTGGTAATGGCTTAATCTATAGATAGAAAGACTTATGATGGGAAACTATCGCGTTAGGTTTGGAGAGAGATAAGACCGGAAAGCATACTTGTTGACTTTTGTTGAAGCGTTGCATATTCTACTCTATTGCAACGATTTTTGTTAAACCAAAAGTTGTTGCAATAGGTTCAACCGTTGCAAAAAAGGGTTGTAAAAAGTATTTTATCTAGTAGTGAGAATCAACTAATGATATAGAGAGAGAAGGATTGAAAAAATTCTAAAATCAAACATTAAAAAGATGAGCAAAAATTCTAATTTGATTGAAAATTAGAGAAACAAGGTAATAAAAAGTATGGGTAGTACTTCAAACTTTTGGGGAGAATGAGAATGAGGGAATTTAACAAAAAAAGATTGAAAAGTGAATTTTATATAAATGTACTAGATCACAATTTGATATAATTAATTTGTACTACATTTTTCAAAATTAGTTTTTGCAAAATATAATTAGTAAAATATTTCATAATCATAATTAAAGATATTAGAATTTTAGATTTCATTAAGTTAAATCGCAATATATATAACGAGAGTATCTTAAGGTAATTGTACGTGTAGTCCCAATAATGTTACTAACCAAAATATATTACCAACTAAGTGTTACCTTTTGAAAGTGTTATAATGGAAGTGTTACATACCATAAAGTGTTACGTTAAAGTGTTACCAATTAAAGAGTGTTACTAAAAAAATGTTACATGTCACAAAGTGTTACATTAAAGTGTTACCTATTAAAAAGTGTTACCTTAAAATGTTACATATTATAAAGTGTTACCTTTGAAAAAGTGTTCCCACTTCAGTGTTACCTAATGTCATTTATGTTGTAGTGTTAAATGAATGGTTAAACATTGGAAACAGTACCTGAAAATAGCAACCACGTGTAACTATTAAAGTAATAACAATTTGATTGTTATAAAACCAATATTAAGGAAAATTCAAGAGTTAAAATCAGTTTATAACAATCAAATTTCACACTTAGCAGCCTGAATTTCAGTTTAACTAAAACAACCTGATTTTGTTGGTGGCAACATGAATTTCAGTTTAACCAAAATTCAATTAAATTTAGGTTCAACCTGGTTTTAATGTAAACCAAAAATTCAGGTTGTTGATCTAATTAAATTCAGGTTCTTATAAAACGTGTTGGGGAGCTATGACCTGGTCATAGCATGTGACCTCAATAACTACCCCAAGTGATCATAGAGCTCTTTAGCTACCTGGTGGACCTGCCACCAGGTAGCACCTTATATTCCCGTTGGAAAGCAAGACCAAGCTGTGCAGGCCCCACCAGGTCCTTGCAAGGGGATTTCCCTCCTAGTATAAATAGCTAGTCATGACAAGAGAGAGGTAAGCAATTCTCATACACAAATACTTTCTTTCACAACCACTCTCTCTCTCTAAACTGACTTGAGGGTCGGAGGGGCATTCCTCGGAAACACCCCTGAGGCCAGTTACGTGCGTTTTTGTGTGCAGGGAACACCTTCATAGGCAGGTTCACTTAGGGCAGCTCTACTCAAGCTGGTGGTCATCTCCATTAGCACAGTTTCACCCGAAACAATTGGCTCTAGAAGGAGGGTAGAGTGCCACAAAACTCTGTTATCAGCCTGCCATGGCCTACGTTGAAACGTGCTCTTCCACATCAGAGGGGAGTGAGGGCGAATCCACCCACTCAGTTACTCGCTCTACAACGTGCAGCTCTTGGGGGAAAACAAAATCCTCAAGCACCGTCCCGCAAACAACCCCAAGTAAGAGCACACCTCGCCGGTCCAATAGGACACCGGAATGCATTGACGCTCCATACCTGCGGGTAGAAAGAAATAGACATATCGTCCCCGCCATAATTAGGGGAAAGGGAAGATGTATCCTTCCCATAAACAACCCATTGAAGCCCCGTCGGTCCGTCACAAAGGGCCTGAGAGTGAGTCCCCACAAACACCAGACCTCCCGAAGAGCAAGGGAGACCACCTCTTTTTAAAACAATAGGGAGTACTCAGAGGAGGTTGGATTTGGAAGAGATTTCACGAAGCAAAGCTGAAAGAGAGGCTAGGTACAAGAGGGAACAAAACAAAGAACACTCCGGAACACAGCTCGGACCTAGATGGGAAGAGGAGGAGTGGCGTACCTCCCTTCAAAAAGAAAGAAATACTCAATGGTATAGGGAACCTAGTTACCCTATACCTATGTATCTTTCTCAAAACGAGAGCAACATCAACAAAGAGAGGAGACACTCACGTCACCACTCTGAAGAAAAGGAGCCAATGGGGCCTCCTAGAAGCAAACAACCTGTTCAGACTCGCCAACAAGAGGAGCAGGTCCAAAGGAGTGCAATTTTTGATAGGTTGGGCGAGAGGTTATCAGCCAAGCTAAGGGTTGGCGAGAGATTGTCCGCAAAAGAGAGGCTAGGTCCCCAATTATCAGGTCATGGGAGGTTCTTAACGCACAAGTCATCGTCAGAGGCTCACAATGGAAGCCCACGCCATCAGGCAGCGATAGACCCTCGATGTGGACCTGCCCAGCCACAACCACAAGATATGAGAATCCCTTTCTCTTCACCCTTCAGCTACAACATCTCAATACAGGTGCCAAGCAAAGTCAGGATCCCTTCCCACCTCAGATTTGATGGAAGTGGAGATCCTACCGACCACATTGCTATTTATGAGGGCTGCATGCACCTGGGGGCATACTCAGATGCCACCTGGTGTAAGTATTTCCCCACCACACTGACTGGAATGGCTCAAGCATGGTTTCCAAGGATACTCCCTGAAAGTATCCACAACTTTGCCCAATTGTCACAGCTGTTCTATGACCATTTTGTCAGTGGTGGGAGGAGGGAAAAAACCTCAGTGGAGCTCATGACTGTCAAACAAGCTCCAGGTGAATCCTTGAGGGAACACTTGGGCAGGTTTAACAAAGAAGTTGTTTCTGTCTCCATAATTCAGCCAGATGTATTCATTTTAGCTCTGCAGCACGGTCTACAACCTGGTTCGTTCAGGGATCACCTCACCAGAGAAGCCATCACCAGCTTAGCAAAAGCTCTAAGGGTCTCTGATAAATACATCCGGAGTGAAGAATTTAACAAAGTAATAGCAGCAGGTCAGGAGGACCAGAAGGGTGAGGCAGCTGGTGGGAGAGGAAAGACTGACGGAAAGAAGAAAAAGGGAGACAAGAGGAAGCAAGACCCTCAAGAAGATCCCAAGAAGTATGAGAGCTACACACCCCTAGTAGCTGATAGAGCTCTCATATATGCTACACACAAAGCTAAAAGGGGGTGGAAGAAACCTAAAAGAAAGGAAAGGATAGGCAGGAACACCTATGCTTACTGCGAGTTCCATGAAGCCAAGGGACACCTAACCGACGATTTCAGGTCGCTCATAAACAACATTGAGGACCTGATCAAGAAGGGAAAGTTCAAACAATACCTCGACTAGTCAAAGGCACAGGACCATGATAAAGATCCAAAAGATCAAGAGACAAGAAACAAGAGACCAGAAGAAGTTGATTGAGCTGATGGTTATCTTTGGGGACCTGCCAACCAGTAGTGCCTTGAAGAACCAAACTAGAGGCTTTAAAGGAGGTATGGCCATGACAGCTGAATAGAGAGCTCACCCTATACAGTCAACTTTGCCAACAATTAGCATCGGACCTGATATTGAGGGGGGGGGGGGGGGGGGGTGGTGTATCCCCATAATAACACCCTAGTGTGTTCACTGCAAATGTGCAATCACCTGGTTCACAAGGTGCTAATTGATGGAGGCAGCTCTGCCAACGTGATCTACTACAACATTTTCAAGAGGATGGGTTTTAAAGATGAGTTCTTAACTCCCTCACCAGATCCAATCACTGAGTTTACAGGAGATTATACCATCCCTAAAGGGGAGATCACTCTGCCTGTAACCTTGGGGAATGACGACCTGGGGAGGATAGTGATATACGTGTTTTATGTTGTGTTTTTCCCTCATTTTCGGTTGATTCTTGTGCTAGATAGTTAAGATTGTGGCTTGGATTTGACTAAATATCGTCCCTCGATGTTAAGTTATGTTTTGGAATGGTTTTAGCATCTTTAGTTGACTTTTAGAACCTTTTACGGTTATACTATACTCTTTTGATTATTACGCGTGGTTTTCGGTTTTGTTTATATGTTACAGGAGCGTAATAGAGAGTTATGAAGTCATTGGAGGCTAAAACGAGTCAAAATATGCTTGCCTCGGGATGCATGCCAAGTTACGAGAAGCCACGAATGAGATTCGAAGAATCGAGCAAAGAACTCAAGCAAGATCATCAAAATGTTGTTCATCATTGTTCCTGCGGGCGCAGCCTTGTAAGCTTCTTTGATCTATGCGCCCGCAACATAGATCAGCAGCTTCAAAATTGGCAAACCACAAGGGCTGCGGGCTTAGCGAACAAACTAAGTTTGTTCTATGCGGGCAAAGGTGGTGTTTTCTTGGTCCGATTTTTCTCTCCGTGCGGTTTTGCATCCTGGGTTTTACTTAATTAAAAACCCAAATCCTATATATACTCTATGTAAAGGGGGCACGAACCTACCTAATTTTTATCATATTTTCAGAGCTAGGAATCGAAAATTACTTTTTCTCTTTAGAATTTTAGGATTAATTACTTTGTTCATGAATTCAAGCTTTCAATCAACGCAATTCAATCTTTATATTGGTAATCTCTTTCCTTATGCTTTTTAATTCTTTTAGTTTCATGATTCTCTTTAATTTATTAGTTTTTAGTTTACATTAATTAGTTTTGCTATTTTGGTTCTTAATTTAGTTTTAATTAATTCCTTGTTCATGATCATGTCGTTTGATTCCAATTTTGCTTTTCTTCCCTTAATTGTGAGTGAGTAGTCGTTTTCTTTAGGGTTAGGGGAGCTATGATCATGATTTGAACTTAAATTATGTTTTCTAATTAGTTCTTGGCTTCTAATTGAATTCCTATTATTGATTTTTAGTGATTGCAATTAAATTGTGGCCAGATTTAGTTGTAAGTTAGGTTATTGTTGAAATCGAGGCCAAGAGGTAAGATTACCACAATTAGACCACTGAATAATAGGCAAAAACGAATTTATGCGAGCGACAGCCGGTAAAGGAGTTTTGAGGGAGTCTAAGTTCGAGAGAATTAGTGAGCCCTAGTTCAATGAATGTCAATGAATTGATTAGTGAGCGTTAATTGAGTTTATTGATTGATCATAGTGAACCGATAGCCCTAGGTTTCCATTAATAGAGTTTAATCGTTATTTTCCCGTCATTTGCTTAGTTTCAATTCTCAATCTTCTTAGTTTTAGAAACCATTTACTGAAAATTCCACCAAGGCCTCTTACACGCTGTAGGCTTTTTAGAGCTAGTAGAATTTAATAATTTAATAGCTTCCCTGAGGATTCGATCCCTACTTCCCTAGCTATATTAGTTAGAGTTGTTCGGTTATTTTTGAGAGGTGTGCAATAGCCTGTTCAAATTTTGGCGCCGTTGCCGGGGAGGCAATTTTTAATTCTATTAGTCGGGTTTTAAGTGTTCTTTTATCTTTATTTGCGGTTTTATTTTCTCACCTCAAGGAACCTACACGTTCCTTGAGGTAGTTCTCATTTCGGTTTCGAGTTTCGATTGTGCGCAGGTATTAGGTTGTATGCCGATTGGATCGATCCTGAACCGAAAAGATCGTTGCATAAGAGGAGTCGTAGAAGGAAGTGGAGATCACGAAGAAGCATCCTTTCTGAACGAACTCTAGTTGATTTGACACAATTATTTGCTGAGTTGAACATTTCCGATAGATCAGATAAAGAAGAAGAGATGTCAGGATCACGGTTCAACGAGAATAACCCACCACGGGATGATGCACCGCTGCTGCCACCACCACAAGCAAGGTCCTTAAAAGACTATTCTCAGCCGAGTTCTGCAACAGTGGGAGGTGGATACCGAGTTCCTGATATAGAGGCCCTGAATTTCGAATTGAAGCCAGCTTTGGTGAACATGGTTGAAAGGAATCAGTTTGCAGGCACAATGAAAGAAGATCCGAACTTACATTTGAATAACTTCATTTAGTACTGCAATACAATCAAGCAAGCTGGTGTCTCTCAAGATTACATACGACGTACGATGTTTCCATTTTCATTAAAGGAGAAAGCTCGATCTTGGTTGAATGGTCTAAACATGGATACTATCAATAGTTTGGATGACTTGGCTCTTGCTTTTCAAAGGAAGTACTATCCTCCGGAGAGAACTGCACAACTTAGGAGTCAAATTACGAATTTTAACCAAGAAACAGATGAAACTCTTTACGATGCGTGGGAGAGATTTAAGGATTTATTGAGAATGTGCCCTCATAATGAACTTGAGAAGTGGTTTTTAGTGCAATCGTTCTATAATGGCTTAGGTAATGAGAGTAGAACTTTGCTTGATTCTGCTGCTAGTGGTCGATTTATGAACCAAGAAGTCAATGCTACTTATGATTTAATTGAGGAGATTGCTATTCATAATTCTCAATTGGGTAATCCTAGAGGACATGCTAAGAGAGGAGGAAAACATGTGATAGACGACAAATATGAGAGTTTGGCTTCACAAATCAATGCAATTCATGAGAAGCTAGACAAAATCAACATACCATCTTCCAATCCAATGATAATGTTGCAATGGCTGCACATTCGGGAGCTATAGATGTCTTTTGTGATTTATGTGGTTCTTTTGGGCATAGTATGCAAGCATGTCATAGTTCTATGGAGCAAGTATGTGCATTTTAAGCTTACAAGAATAACCCATTTTCCAACACCTACAATCCTTGTTGGAAAGATCATCCATACTTCTCCTACAAGAATACTAGCAATGTTCAAAATCCGCAGCAGCAGCCACATTTTGTACCACAGTAGCAACAGCAGGTTCAACGGTTTGCTCCACCTCAACCACCAGGTTTCAGTAGACCACCACCTCCAGCACTACTCCTAGCACCTCCACAGCCATCTAGCAATGAGATTTCAGAACTGAAGAATATGATGATGCAGATGCAGAAAACTATGGAAGCTATGCAGGCCCACAATCGACAATTGGAGACTCAAGAAGCACAAATTGCTCAATCATCAACTCAAAGGCAACAAGGCCAACTTCCTCCTCAACCTGCTCCATCAAATGCTTCATCAAGCGATCCACCTCGTGATCATTGCAATTCCATTGCAACAAGGAGCGCTACTTACTATGAAGGTCCTAGAATGCCTGATGATGATGCTAACAAGGTCGCAGATGGGACAAAAAAGACTAGTTCGGTTGTTACTGAAGACCTTGAGGAAGTAGCTGCAGAAAAGGAGAATGAAGTCTTAAAGGAGAAGGAAGCACCAAAGTAGCAAGCTGCAGTAGCAGATTCATTCATCGATACGATTCCTCCCTCAAAGGTGCCGTTACCCTTTCCGAACAGGGTAACTAGGAGTAAGAACGATAATCACTTTCGTAAATTCCTTGAAATAGTTAAAAATTTGCAAGTTACTGTGCCTTTCACTGATTTAATTACTCAAGTGCCTACTTATACTAAATTATTGAAAGATATTTTAAGCACGAAACGTGTGTTGAATGTAACAGAGACAATTGCACTCACCGAGGAGTGTAGTGCAATCCTTCAAAACAAATCTCCTCCTAAGTTGAAGGATCCAGGCAGTTTTTCAATTCCATGTAATATAGGTCCTTTATTTATTGATAAGGCTCTATGTGATTTAGGAGCTAGTGTAAGTGTGATGCCCTTATCAATTTGCAGGAAGCTTGACATGGGAGAGCTTAAATTTACTAATATTACTTTGCAGATGGCGGATAGAACTGTAAAATACCCTAAGGTGTTTTAGAAGATGTACCTGTTAGAGTAGGAAAAATTTTCATTCCCGTTGATTTTGTTGTCCTTGATATTGATAAGGATGCTCATATCCCTTTCATACATACTGCAAGTGCCGTCATTGATGTAAAAAATGGAAGTTTAACCCTTTCTGTAGGGGATGATAAAGTGAAATTTAATCTTAATAATGCAATGAAAAATCCCATGTTAGAACAGTCATGCAATACAGTTTACACTTTTAATGAGATTGTTCATAATGACTTGCCTCGATCCCCTGATAAGGATGTTTTGGAGGCCTCTCTGTGTTTGGATTCTATTACAGGTGACGGAGATAGTGATAATAATGAGACATATCAGGATCCAAAGAAAAAGAAATCGCGCTCTAAGAAGCGTCGGAAGCCTCGAAAGTCCTCCTCACATGCTTGTGAAGTGAAGAAAACAAATTATGACGTTCCTAGCAAAGAACATGGGGTATTTGAACAGACAATAACCCCAAATTGCTTTGGGTGCTTAACTACATGGGGCTCACGTTCACTCTTTGATCCACCTTGAGTTCTAAGGTAATTATGGTCAAGCTAATGACCTTAAACAAGCGCTTTGCGGGAGGCAACCCGTAGGTTAGTAGTCTCTTTCTCCCTCTAGAAATAAGGACATTGCTAAGTTCGGCTTAGGGGAGGTAAGTATTTTATTGCTTTCCTATTTTATTAGTTAGTTTTATTGCTTTCTTAGGACTGTTGCATGGTTTGTACCATTCGTTAGGAATGGGAGTTTACATGTGAACAAAAAGATTGTACTGCTTTCTTAGGTTTAATTTTAGAGAGAATTGGCTTAATGGATTATTCGTGTCCCGGTTGAGTTTTATTGCTGGAATTGACTACTTCTGTACCCCATGTGCTTATTTTGAAAACTTTATGACTCTTGATTGCGGATGGATCCACATGTGTGATTTGATGGCTATGACTTGAATTTGATTGCTTGATTTCCTTTTATTGGTCAACTTTTCTCAACCTTGCTTGGGTCTTGGACTTGAATTGTGTTAACGGGAGGATTTGAGCCACTTTTGAATATAAATTCATTCATATTTTCTTTTCATGTGTGCTTAGTTCCTGGTGCAATTATGATCTTGGGTATGACTTTGGATTCTAGTAACTTTAATTATGGACTATGTGTATGTTGCGCATGATAAAAGGCTCTCATTTCTTCTTTTGAGCTTCAGAATTTCATTTCCCACGTTTAAATTTTCCCTTGATCCCATGTTTTGAGCTTTTATCCCTTTCATTTGTATTTTAGCCACATTACAAGCCTATTAGCCCTATTACATAATGCATTATATGCCTAAACTTGGTTTGGGGGAGTTGAAGTAGTTGTGATGTTGTTAAAATAAAGTTTTGAAGGGTATTATGGAGGATTGATGGTGAAATAGTGGAAATATAATTGATGAAAGTTAAATTATAAAGTTTCACATATAAGGCTCTGCATACCAATGTCTAGGCTATTGTAGTTAATTAAAAAGTCATATTTTATTCATGGCCTAGTTATGTATGTGTGATGATTATGTTTATTGTTTATTGAATTTTAAGCAAAAACAAATCATTAAGAGTCGTGAAACTATGTTTTATTATGCAAAAAAAATAAAGTTGAAAAAAAAAGAAGTTTAAAGTTTGTGAAGTAGTGGTTGATGATTGAATTATGAGATTTATGGTGTTGATGTGAAAAATAAAGAAAAGTTTGGTTTGATTTGGTTGAATTGAATGTTGGGAAATGTTGATGATTTTCCTCGATTTTATATGCGTATACCCCGCATTCCACCACATTATCCCAAATTTTTATCCTACCCATCACCCTAGCCACGTTACAAGCTTATTAAAGTCCTTTTTGATCTTCGTGCACATGCTATGGTTATTGTGAAGCGAATCCTTTGTCAAGGTCGTAGAGTATTAATTGCATTCCGAGTCGACATTTAGGATGAGTGGATACCCTCAAACACTTGCATGAGGTGTGAGATGTGGGTTTCGGGTTCTTAAAATTGCATTTAAACACATTTTGCATTGCCTTCCACACTTGGTTGGGAGGTGAGGGTTAGAGCTTCATTGTTATAAGCTCATCATTAATTGTGTGGAGTGACAACCCGTGAGTTACTCTAGTCATCGATTCATTAAACTTGCTTGGTTGGTTTTGTTTAAACCGTATTTTAGGAAGGACGGTAATAGGATGCTTGATTGGCTGGCCTTGATCCATGTGTCTTCTGATGTTCTCTTGAGTTATGATGCTTATTTTGTTTTTTTGGGGTATAGTCAATTTCGTTGTGTTTTGCTCGGGACGAGCAAAGGTTCGGTTTGGGGGAATTTGATATACGTGTTTTATGTTGTGTTTTTCCCTCATTTTCGGTTGATTCTTGTGCTAGAAAGTTAAGATTGTGGCTTGGTTTTGACTAAATATCGTCCCTCGATGTTAAGTTATGTTTTGGAACGGTTTTAGCATCTTTAGTAGACTTTTAGAACCTTTTACGGTTATATTATACTCTTTCGTTATTACGCGTTGTTTACGGTTTTTTTATGTGTTGCAGGAGCGTAATAGAGAGTTATGAAGTCATTGGAGGCTAAAACGAGTCAAAATATGCTTGCCTCGGGATGCGTGCACAGTTACGAGAAGACACGAATGAGATTCGAAGAATAGAGCAAAGAACTAAAGCAAGATCATCAAAATGTCGTTCATCATTGTTCATGCGAGTGCAGCCTTGAAAGCTTCTTTGATCTATGTACCCGCAACATTGATCAGCAGCTTCAAAAAGGGCAAACCACAAGGGTTGCGGGCGCAGGGAACAAACTAAGTTTGTTCTATGCGGGCGCTGGTGGCCGTTTTCTTGGTCCGATTTTTCTCTCCGTGCGGTTTTGATTCGTGGGTTTTAATTAATTAAAAACCCAAATCCTATATATACTCTATGTAAAGGGGACACGAACCTACCTAGTTTTTATCATATTTTTAGACCTAGGAATCGAAAATTACTTTTTCTCTTTAGAATTTTAGGATTAATTACTTTGTTCATGAATTCAAGCTTTCAATCAATGCAATTCAATCTTTATTTTGGTAATCTCTTTCCTTATGCTTTTTAATTCTTTTAGTTTCATGATTCTCTTTAATTTCTTAGTTTTTAGTTTAGATTAATTAGTTTTGCTATTTTGGTTCTTAATTTAGTTTTAATTAATTCTTTGTTCATGATCATGTTGTTTGATTTCAATTTTGCTTTTGTTCCCTTAATTGTGAGTGAGTAGTCGTTTTCTCTAGGGTTAGCGGACCTATGATCATGATTTGAACTTAAATTATGTTTTCTAATTAGTTCTTGGCTTCTAATTGAATTCCTATTATTGATTTCTAGTGATTGCAATTAAATTGTGGCCAGATTTAGTTGTAAGTTAGGTTATTGTTGAAATCGAGGCCGAGAGGTAAGATTACCACAATTAGACCACTGAATAATAGGCAAAAACAAATTTATGCGAGCGAGAGCCGGTAAAGGAGTTTTGAGGGAGTCTAAGTTCGAGAGAATTAGTGAGCCCTAGCTCAATGAATGCTAATGAATTGATTAGTGAGCGTTAATTGAGTTTGTTGATTGATCATAGTGAACCGATAGCCGTAGGTTTCTATTAATAGAGTTTGATCGTTATTTTCCCGTCATTTCCTTAGTTTCAATTCTTAATCTTCTTAGTTTTAGAAACCATTTACCGAAATTTCCACCAATGCCCCTTTCACGCTTTAGGCGTTTTAGAGCTTGTAGAATTTAATAGCTTCCATGAGGATTCAATCCCTACTTCCCTAGCTATATTAGTTAGAGTTATTCGGTTATTTTGGAGAGGTGTGCGATAGCCTGTTCAGATAGCTATGATAAAATTCCATGTAGTAGATGCACCTTCACCCTATTATGTAATCATGGGAAGAACATTTGTGGACAGGTTCGAGGGCGTAACTTCCACATACCACCTCTACTTCAAGTATGTCACTGACATGGGAGAGGTAGCTTGCCTAAGAGGTTCCCAAGAGTCAGCCAGAACTTGTAACCTGACCCAGGTCATGTTACCAAGCAAAGAGGAGTCTGAGAGGGTGAAAAGAGCTACTGAGGAGCTGTCTGCGAAAATTGAGAAGAAGAAGGAGAAGGAGACCAGCTTAGGAGCAAGGCAAGGCCCAACAGACATGGAAGCTGATGTCAGACTTGAAGCACCAGAAAAAGGGAAAGAGGTTACGCAGCCAGAAGAAAACACTGATGAAGTATTACTGGAAGAAGGTACCTAGAAAACAGTCAAGATTGGAACGGAAATGGACACTGAGGAGAGGTGCAACCTCATAAAGTTGCTGAGGGAGCACAAGGACATCTTTGCCTACTCTGCCTCAAACATGCCAATTGTGAGCCCAGAGGTCATCTCACACCATTTGAGTGCGGCTGCAGACAAGAAGCCCATCCAACAAAAGAAGTGGGCCTTCTCAGAGGAGAAGGACAGAGCTATAGCAGTGGAGGTCCTGAAACTCCTGGATGCAGGTTTCATTGAAAATTGCAAGTACCCTGAGTGGCTAGCTAATGTAGCCATGGTCAAGAAGGCAAGTGGGGCTTGGAGAATGTGTGTCGACTTCACTGACCTCAACAGAGCTTGTCCAAAAGACTACTATCCACTACCCAAGATAGACCAATTGGTTGATTCCACTAGTGGTCATGCGAGATTGAGCTTCATGGATGCATTCTCAGGGTACCACCAAACATTCATGCACCCTGCTGACAAGAACAAGACAATCTTCATCACCTCAGGAGGAGTCTTCAATTATGTTATGATGCCTTTTGGCCTCAAGAACGCAGGTGCCACTCACCAAAGGATGGTGGACAGAGTGTTCGCAGACCAGAAGGGGAGGAATTTGGAGGTCTATGTGGATGATGCTATAGTCAAAAGCGTGGAATCAAAGGACCACGTTGAAGACTTGAGAGAAACCTTCAACAACATGAGGAAGTACAATGTGAAACTAAACCCAAAGATGTGTGCGTTTGGAGTCAAATCTGGAAAATTCTTGGGTTTCTTGGTCAGTGAAAGAGGCATAGATGCGAATCCTGACAAGGTTAAGGCAGCCCTAGATCTGCCTGAACCTAGGTCAATCAAGGATGCTTAAAAGCTAACAGGCAGGATGACAGCTTTGTCAAGGTTCCTATCCAAAGCATCAAAGAAGACACAACCATTCTTCCAGGTCCTAAAGGGGAACAAGAACTTTAACTTGGGTCCAAAGTAGAGCAAAGCCTTTGAAGACCTGAAAGCTCACCTGGTGAAGCTTCCAACTTTGTCCAGACCTGTACCTGGAGAGACTTTGTATGTGTACATTGCAGTGGGGTAGGTCACTGTTAGTGCAGTGCTCCTAAAAGAAGAAAAGACTTATCAGCAGCCAATATAATTTATCAGCCACGCACTAATAGGAGCAGAGACCGGGAATACCATGATGGAGGAAGCTACCTACGCAGTCATAATTGCTGCTAGGAAGCTCAAGCCATACTTTGACGCCTACCCAATAGTGGTATTGACCGACCTACCACTAGAGAAGAGATTGGAAAAAATGGAAAAGTCAGGGAGGTTGACAAAGTGGGTAGTGGAGCTGACAGCTTTTGGCATAACATTCCAGGCAAGAACAGCGACCAAAGCTCAAGCTCTAGCAGATTTCTAGCAGAGTACTCATGCAGTGAGCAAGCGGCTGGTGAAGTTGGGCCCTGGATGCTGTGCACAGATGACTCCAACTATGCATATCAATGGGTGCCAAAAAGTTCCACCTAAAAACTGATTCCCAACTTGTGGCCAATCAGTTCAGGGGGGGTATGAGGTTAAGGACCCAATGCTTGCTGATTACTTACAAAAAATGAAAAATTTGACATTCACACTCACAGACTTTCAAATTGAGCTGGTACCAACAAGAGCAAACACTTAAGCTGATGCCCTCAGCAAGCTTGCTAGCTCTAGTTTGCAGGAGCTGAGCAGATCAGTCTTTGTGGAAGTCCTGCCAACAAGGAGTACCTGCAACCAGTCCATGCATATGTACCAGGTTACCCAACAAGCTGACTGGATGAAAGAGATATTCGCTTTTATTAAGGGAGAGCCCTTGAATTGTGATAAGACAAAGAAGAGGAAGATAAAGCTCGCAGCTAAAAGATATGTGATTGTTGATGAAGAGTTGTACAAGAGATCATACACTGACTAACCCTTGATGAAGTGTGTGGATGAGGCTGAAGGAAACTACGTACTAAGAGAGGTCCATGAAGGAATTTGTGGCCACCACATGGGCTCAAAGAGCCTGATATTGAAGGTGATGACAGCTAGCTATTACTGGCCCAGCATGGCTGCAGATGCAAAGGATCTGGTCAGGAAGTGTGAAAAGTGCCAGAAGTTTGCCCCTAGCATCATCCAACCAGCAAACGACCCGCGACCGGTGTTGAATCCAATCCCTTTTGCCCAATGGAGGTTGGACCTGCTAGGCCCTTTCCCAAAAGCTGTAGGGGGAAAAAGATGGTAATTGTGGCAATTGATTACTTTAGCAAATGGATAGAGGCAGACAGCCTGGTCCAGATCACTGAAAGGCAGGTGAGGCAGCTCATCTGGCAAAATATCATAGCTAGATATGGCCTGCCCATGTGCATGGTCATGGACCATGGAAAACAGTTCGATAATAATGGCTTGAAAACGTGGTTAGCCAAATACCATATCAAGTTTGCATACTTAGCTGTATGTCACCCACAATCCAATGGCCAAGCAGAAGCTGCCAACAAACAGATCCTACCATCACTGAGGAAGAGGTCGAATGAACAGAAAACCAAGTGGCTGCAAGAGCTAAGTAGCACCCTCTGGTCACTCAGGACCACCATCAAGGAAGCAACTAGAAAGACCCCATACAGCCTGGTGTATGGAGCTGAATGCTTGATGCCAGTAGAGGTTGGAAGTGAGTCCTTGAGGGTTTACTTCTATGATGTTGTGTCTAATGACAAAGCAAGGCTAGAGGAGCTTGATTTGGTAGAGTCCATCAGAGAGGAAGCAGCAGTAAGGCTAGCAGGGTATCAAGACAGGGTCAAGAAGTATTACAACAAGAACGTAAAGAATAGAAAGCAGGAGGAAGGAAACCTAGTTCTAAGGAAGGCAGCAGCTGTCCACAATGGGAATATCCATGGGAAGGACCATATCAGGTCTATCAGCAGCTTCAACCTGACACCTACAGGCTCATGGAGCTGGATGGGACAACTCTCCCTAACATATGGAATGCTGACCAGCTTAAGAAATACTTTGTGTAAGTCATTGCTGTATAACCAGATTGTACTTTGTGATTCAAATGATTAGAACCTCTAGTCTTATGTATGAAAACGTCTCATAATTGATGTTGCAATAAATGAATAATATGTTTCGGAAAGTGTGATTGAAATGTGTATTGGAATTGAGACAGCTCAAGGCTGAAGCTAAGACCTGGAACCACTACAAGGAACTACAGGTTAAACCTGTGTATGTGGAGTTGCCCATTGGAAGCAATCCACCTCTAGCAAGGCTTGGTGGGGTAAAAGGTGTAGTTCCATTACAACGGGCTTGGGCATACCTGCTGCCTGGGGGCCCAGGTGCTTATGTGGAACTAGGTTTACAAAGCAAAACGAAAGTCTAGCAGGATGTTATAGGCATGGCATACTTGAGGTTGAACTTTGTCACTCACGTTCCATAAAACAAACATAATCACATAAAACATAAGAGTAAAAAATGCAAATGGCACAAAACCCATAAGTACATTGGAGCTATAACTATTCCTTCTTCAAGCAGCTGCCCTAAACACTACTTGGCAGACAACTGCTAGAAGAGGGGGGAAGCAAGGAGCCAAGGAGCTAAGGTAAGCAGGAATGGCTAAAATGTGGGACGCAATTTTGTGCCATGTGCCATTGCAAGGCAACCAACACTAAGAAAAACTTCAACTAAGCAGTAAGTTCATACAAGAAGATCAAGCTCAACAAACTAATTCGGCAGCTACACAACACACACAAAAGGTGGCCTACTGTAAACCAGCGATAAGGTTACACAGATAATAGTTAGCTACTGAAAAACAGAATTAACCAATTGTTTATGAAAAGCTAGATCAAAAATTACAAAAGCGAGAAGACCATTGGGAAACAAAAGACATAACAAAGCTCAGCAAGAGGTGCATGAGCAGGAAGAGCTCAAAGGAGAGCCAGGTGCTGGTAGCTGCTAAACTTCCTATATGAGGTTTACCACCTCATTACCCTGGTCACCAGGGGCACCTCCTTCTTGCTGATCTTGGTCCATGGCCTCAACACCACCAACTGAGCTATAAGCTGTTTCAGGAACAGGTTGGTCAGGTACAATATCTCCACCAGTTGGGCCTTCACTAGGCTGATCTGCTTCCACTAGAATGGGCTTTGTAGGCTGCTCGGAGACAAGTGCTTCATCAGGTTCAGGGACAGCATCACCAGCTACAAGTCTAGGGGGACCATCATCCACCTCCACAGCAGAGGTCTCTTGCTCCTGTTCTGCTTTAGTTGTTGGAGGTTCACTTCCAGCTTGCTCTTGTGTTGGGGTATCACCACCAGGAGTGTCACCCACTACCTCCTCTGATGGAGCAGCATCTCCAGTGAGTTGCTTGCAGGACTCCATGTAGGCAACAATGAGAGCTGGTGTTATATCTCCCTCAATAGGTGCTTGACCCACCTAATCCTTCAAGTTCTGCTCCATAAGAGACCAATCGACCTGGTAGGAGGCACAAACACATCTGTAAGCTATTAACCAGGCATCATAAAAATGGGTCTCCCAGTCCCTGTCCATGGCTCCCAGTTGGTCATTGGTAGTTTGAAGTTCATTCTAAAGGACAAAGAGCTATGGCTGCAAGTTGGATAGCTTTTGAAGCACGAAGGTCTCTTGGTTCTTCATTAAGGAAATCTCATCCTCCCTTAGACTCAGAAGCTTAAACTTTTGAGCAGCAGTCGCTTGGGCAGAAGCAGCTTCAGCTTTAGCAGTCATCTTAGCAGCAGTAGCCATTTCTTTCTCCTCCTGCAACCTCTTCAAGTTGTTATGAAGAGACTCAATCTCCTGGGCCTGCTAAGCAAGCTGCTCCTCATGTGAGCTCTTTTGCTGAGACATCTAGGCTGACAGCTCAGCTACCTTCTTGGGACCGTGTTCTAGCTCTTTCCTCAGCTCTTCAACCCTCTGCCCCTGAAAGTCACTCAGCTCAGAGATGATGGATCCAAATTTCAGCACCTGAGCAGGAAAACCACAAAGGAGGTGAGAATAAGGGACAGAAAAATAAAGAGAAAAGAGTGAGGAGGAAAGTTACCTGAAAAGGTGGAACCTGAAGTTTTGAGAAGGAGATTCCATGGTGAAACCTGGTCTGCCAGCATAAGGAAGAGCCCTATACAAGACAAACATGCAAAGAGGGTCACCAGTGACAGCTGAGACTTGGCCCAAAGTGGTAAAAGCAGAAGGAGGAGATCTAAAAGCCTCCCTCACAGCCTCTGAAATCCTCACCATCTTCATAGAACCTGTAGTAGGAGGCATTGTGGGCTGCTCACCTCCAGACTCCATAGTAGTTCCACCAGAGCTTATTTCCCAATCTCAGCGCTCAAAAGATGGAAGGAATAGGCGCTAAATCCAGACACAGAATGCTCATGGGGAAGACCACCCAGGTCACTAAGAGCTCTGTGAGGGAAGAGGGAAGGAATAGGCGCCAAGGGAGCTCCAACAGCTAAAGAGGTGGCTAAAGGAGAGGTTGTTGTGGCCATCACAGTTGCGGAGGTCGCAAGGGTTGAAGAGATTGACAAAGGTTGAGGGGAAAATAGAGGAATCGGTACCAAAGTAGGAGAAGTAGAGGTTGAAAGCACAGTGGTTAAGACTGTAGTGGAACCAGCACCAGTAGTCTTACTTCTTTTGATCAGAGGAAGCTCCTCCTCCTCATCATCATCGTCATCATCACTGTCAGAGACAGAAAGCGTCTATTGTGGAGCCTTCCCCTTGCCAGACCTGGTGGAGGAAGGTTGGCTACCACTCCTGGTCTGCTCCCTGATAGAAAATGGAACCTGCCTGGGAGCTTGCCTCTTTGCAGAGGCTGTAAGGGCTATGGTCGCCTCTGTAGCAGTAGAGGCAGAACCTTTGGCAGATCGTAAACTAGCTTTGGCCACACCAGGAGGGGGCAGGGCTATAAAGCCAACTTTACCCCCTACCTGTAAACCCTTTAAACTTGGTCACACCAGGAACTGAGGTAAGAGGAGGGACAGAGGAGACATCATCAATATTCAGAACTGGAATCTGTCTAGCTTCTTCTTGTTCAGCGAACTTGAGCATCTAGTCTCGATGGGGGATGAAGGTCCAGGGATCAGTGGCCAACTTCTTTAAGTCGACTATCTTGTCATTCCAGCTCTTTAAAGTGTACAGATGATTGGGAGAGGTCCCATAAACGGTATCTAACGGCTCAAAGGTAGATTGGTCCAGCTTCAGAAGGGACCCATCAATGTGGTTGATTGCATATTCTGAAACATAACAGGTCAATAGGTCAGAAAAAGACAGGTTTGACTGGTTACGCAAATCATATATGTAAAATGACAAACAACATAAGCTGAATATACTCACCAGTAGTATACTTGTTGGAAAGGTTGCCAGCTGTGAGACACAGCTCACCTCGCAGCAGGTCGTAATGAGGTAGCCAATGCAGGGGAGCAGGGGAAGACCTGCTCTCAGCTCTATGGTGATCCACAGAGGCAAGGAAATGGGAGTAAGTTTTCTGTTCAGCTTCACATAGGGCACTCACCTCCAAGAAGGGAGCGAAGTGAGGATCTGTGAATTGAGTCCCCCCTTGTGGTCCTTCCAAAGAGGAACCCTCAGCCATAGGAGCTCTTTGATCCAGGAACCAACCAGGTTAGGACTCAGTTTGGGAAAAGCAGTGGAAATAATGTGACCAGCTTCATCTGCCTTTCTAATCTCTAATGAGCACCAACCAATAGGGATGTTGGTGCCCGCAAAACGCTTGAGCCTGAACATGGCTCTAAAGACAACGACGAACAACTGAAGATCTAGCAGCTCGCAGATCTATATGAAGTTGACGATTCGCTGAACGCTCTGTGGGTTCAGCTGCGCCACCGAAATCTGCCAAAAGTCAAGCAGTTTCACAATAAAAGGGTGGAGTGGGAATAGAAGCCCACAAGTCAGTTGTCCCAAATAGATGGGAACTCGCCCATGGGGAGCCGCAAAAGCAACATCTTCAGGTCGAGGTATCTCGACCCAATATCCTTGAGACTGACTGATGTGGTACAAAACGGCAGCTTGGAGGTCCCAATGACCTAGCATAGCATCTCTCACAAATCATTTTCCAGGTGTGAGGTTCATGGGGCCAACGAACTCCCCATGCTTAATAGACCTCTTCGTACAGTACACCTGGTCCTTGGGGTCAACGAAGACCTGCAAGTCGGGATATCCCCTGCTGGTTTCGTTCTTTCTCCCGCTCCAAAATTGCTGACATCATTGAATCGTCAGGAACGAGGTTGAACCTATCAAAATCGCTCAAGAGGTCGTCATTGTCGCTCCTGTGTGGAGAGCGAGACTGTAAATAGTCTTCCTCAGTGGGGGCGGTCTCAGTTCTTGAACTTAGATCAGCCATTGGAGTTATTTAGCACAGAAACCGGAAATAGGGTAGGAAAAAGAAGGGGTGACAAAGAACTCAAAGGAATCTGGTTCAAAAGAAAAGGTTAAAGTTTGTAGAGAGAGAATTGGGAGAATGAAAGTGCGAAGGTTGGATTAATGAGAGAAGTTGCAATTTGATGGGTGAATTAAGGAGCAATTATAGCCTCATATTTCAAAAAGTAACCACCCACTACTTCCTCGATTCTCGCGCAAACCTTAACCGCCACCTCATCACTACCCTTAACCACCCACTACCCAAGCAGTTATGGTAGTGGCGTAAATGGGGGAAATTTGAAATTTGCAAATTTCAAACGGCATTAAGTGGAAAACTGTTGACATGCTCTATGGAAGAACAACTCCTCGCTATGAATGAGGTCACGAGCTCCTAGATCTGAACTGCTTCACATTTAGACTTGGGGGCAAGTTGTTGGGGAGCTATGACCTGGTCATAGCACGTGACCTCAATAAGTACCCCACGTGATCACATAGCTCTTTAGCTACCTTGTGGACCTGCCACCAGGTAGCACCTTATATTCCCGTTGGAAAGCAAGACTAAGCTGGGCAGGCCCCACCAGGTCCTTGCAAGAGGATTTCCCTCCTAGTATAAATAGTTAGTAATGACAAGAGAGAGGTCAACAATTCTCATACACATATACTTTCTTGCACAACCACTCTCTCTCTCTCTCTCTCTAAACTGACTTGAGCGTCGGAGGGGCGTTCCTCGGAAACACCCTTGAGGTCAGTTACGTGCGTTATTGTGCAGGGAACACCTTCATAGGAAGGTTCACTTAGGACAGCTCTACTCAAGCTGGTGGTCATCTCCATTGGCATAGTTTCACCCCGAAACAAAACCAAAACAAAAATTCATTTATCATCGATGCTTGAAATAATGTTGAAGCTTACCTTTGATTGTTGTTGAACTGATCTTATTGCTTCTTTGTGATTTCCAGCCCCAGGAAACACCAAGTTAGGCAAAATACAACCACCCAAAAAACCAATTTAAAACCCTCACCACCGGAAAAACCCAATTCGAAAACGACAATCTCCTAGAAACTAATCTAATTCAAAAATACTAATTACCCTAACAAACACCCAATTCGAAAAAACCCATTTCGGAAAACCCTAAGCTAAACTGATAAATTGAGAGTGAAGATATAGAAAGATTGAGACTGAAGAGATCTAAATGAGAGCTTGAGTGATAAGGAACAAAATGAGATAATGAAGAGTTTGAGAGATTGATCGATGAGAGTGAGGAGATCAGAGAGATTGATCGATGAGAGTGAGGAGATCAGAGAGATTGTGCGGTGTTAAGAGTTGTGAGAGATGAGAGGTGAGAGGTGAAAGGTAAAAGGTGAAAGGTGAGAGGTTGACACTTAAGAAAATAAAATGAGAGGTGGAGATCTGCAAGTTAGGGCTTGTTTACTTCAGCTGAAAATAGCTGAAAATTCTGAATTGAACTTAACTGAACTGAAAGTTTTTTATGAAGGATTAATGAATAGAAAAATAAGAGAAGAACTGAATTGAACTGAACTGAACTGACGGAGCTGAACTGAACTGAACTGAACGGATTTTAAGCTGAAGTAAACAGGCCCTTAGTCTTTATGTGTGGTATTGTATCGTTTCTTGTAACAAATGATACTAATAGCTAAAGTTGAATTTTTAAAAAGTAGCATTACTATCGTTTTGTATAAAAATGACACTAATAGATGTTCGATTAGTATCATTTTTATACAAAAAAAATACTAATGGAGACCTATTAATATCGTTTTTCTTACAAATGATACTAATAGAGTCTTATTAATATCGTTTTTCTTACAAACGATACTAATAAGTGTCCTATTAATATCGTTATTTTGCATAAAGGATACAAATATAGACCTATCAGTATCGTTTTTATACAAAACGATAATAATAATAATAATAGGGCGTTACTAATAGTCATTTTTCCACTAGTGTAAACAACGAAAATCGAAATCAAACACCTAATTTTCGGCAACCGAACTTATGAGCACTGATGAAACTAAACCCTAATTTATCACCAAACAATGAAAAAACACAAAACATCTCATCAAAAATTCGATAAAAACAACAATACATTTAAAGATGATAATCGGAACGAAATACCTAATTTTCGGCTACTGAAATTACGAACACTTGTTTCACAAAACCCTAATTGATCACCGATGATTAAAACTGTACGAATGATCAAAATAAAATCTCCAGAAAACGACCGATAATATCACAAAGAAATCATACGTAGACTAATATTGAAAACCCTAATTTTTTCAGCAATCGAATAAGTCAAATAGAGAAATATAATTTGGAGGTGATTTCGAATCAAAAGATAGAAGAATTAAAAAACTATAGAAAACAATAGAGAAGACGTAAATATGAGAGTAAGTAAGAACCGTTGCTAAAGTTTTTATCATGAGGTCAACTGTTGATGTAATCGTGCCATAAGGTGAACCGTTGCCAAAGGAGTTGCAAATGTTTTTTTATCTAGTAGTGCTTAGGAATTTTTACAAAAAAAAAATGAAAAGAGAATTTTATACAAATATACTACTTTGCAATTTGATATAATTAATTCGTACTAGATTTTTCAAAATGAATCTTTGCAATATATAATTAGTAAAAATATTTCATAATCATAATTAAGATATCGGAATTTTAAATTACATTATGTTAAATCGCAATACATATATATATAAAGAGAGTATCTTAAGGTAATTGTGTGTTGTCCCAATAATGTTACTAACCAAAAAGTGTTACCAACTAAGTTTTACCTTTTAAAAGTGTTACGTACCATTAAGTGTTACGTTAAAGTGTTACCAATTAAAGAGTCTTACTATATAAGTGTTACATATCATGAAGTGCTACCTATTAAAAAGTGTTACCTTAATATGTTACATATAAAGTGTTACACTAAAGTGTTACCGTTGAAAAAGTGTTTTCATTTTCATGGTAAGTACTCTTTGTCAGTAAAAGTACATCCAAGCATAGACTCATCACTTTCCCTACAACTCTCCATCATTAATTAACGCAAACTTCACATCAACATCATATTTAAACATACTATCAAACAATTTATCTTTATCAAACAAATTTTGTGTAATCATACCAATCACATCTATTGTATCAATAACACTCAAACTATTAAGGTCACTAGGGTATCTCATTACATTGAAAATATTAAATTTAATCACTTCACTTTCAAATTCCATAGTTAGATTACCTTCATGAACATCTATTTTAGTCTTAGAAGTTTTTGAGAACGGTCTTCCTAACAATAGTGGTACTCTTGAAACATCAGAATTATCACCCTTTACAAGCACGTTAAAATCAGCAGGAAAGACTAATACATTAACTTGAACTAACACATCTTCTAAGACTCCAATGGGATACGCATTAGATGTGTTGCGGCCAATTATTGAACATAAATTCAAAGATTCATAAATTGATCTAAGCATGACATTGGTGGAAGAACGTAAGTCTAACATGCACCTTTTAAGAGTAAGATTACCAATTTTACATGGAGTGGAGAACATACCGATAACTTTACATTTAGGTGGAAGCTTCTTTTCTATTACAAAAGCGTAAATATTTTCATCCATGTTTACCATTCAGAAGTTTAAAATTGTCTTTTATGCGTGCAAAGATCTTTCAGAAATTTAGCATATCTAGGTAGTTGTTTTATGGCATCTAGAAAAGGTATATTGACTTCAACTTGCCTACAAGTTTCCAAATTTTCATTGTCAAGTGCTTCTTTCTTAGCTTTAGCAAACCTAGAAGGAAAAGGTGGAATACCTTTATATTTTAGATAATCATTTTCAGATTTGGAATTACTCTGTTTGCCTTTTCCTTCACCTTTATGTTCAAATTCTCCTTGATTTTCCTGATTTACTTGATCAGAATTTACAACATTGTCATTGTTTTCTTTGGTAGGTCACACCTCTAATTCATCTTCTATCTCTATGTTTTTAAACTTTGGGTCATTTAAATCTTTCCCACTCCCAATTGTGATGGTATTTGCATTCTCTTTAGGGTTAGGAAGGGGTTGAGATGGTAGCTTTCCAGAAATTTGTGCTTCTAAATTGCTTAACAAGGTGCATATTTGACCTAATTGTGTGTCCAAATTTTGCAAATGAGAATCAGTTTTCTTCTGATAAGTGA
This sequence comes from Suaeda aralocaspica, assembly GCA_016808085.1. Classification (NCBI taxonomy): domain Eukaryota; kingdom Viridiplantae; phylum Streptophyta; class Magnoliopsida; order Caryophyllales; family Amaranthaceae; genus Suaeda; species Suaeda aralocaspica. The sequence continues at coordinate 2,764,060 of PYUH01000015.1, read as the reverse complement.
CTCCTTGCGAATGAACTTGTCCTATTTGATTAGTTAGTTGTTTAACTATGTTTTCAGTGGAGGGTTTGATGGTTGGGATTGGGGTTGGTGTTATGTTCTAGCATTTCCTTGAGGAAATGATGGTCTAGGGCCATACCTTAAATCAGGATGGTCTCTCAAACCTACATATATTATAAGTAGATGAAAGTGGATCATACTTTATTTGTGGTGGACTAGAGAAACCTCCTTAAGCATTAACAGTTTCATTTTCCAAAGTAGGACATGCTTCGGTTACATGACACATATCAGCACAAATACCACAAACTATTGCTTTAGGCTCATTACCAACAACAAATTTAGAAATCAAGGTGGTTAAATTAGCAATTTGTTGTGCATTTTCTTTCAATTGATTCTAAACAGAAGCGAAATCAAGCTCGTTAACCTTTTTAATGTCATTTCTAGAACGAAATTGCTGATTATTTTGAGCCATATTAGATATTAAGTCTCTAGCTTGCGTAGATGTCTTAATTACCAATGCACCCCCACTTGTGGCATCAATCATTCCTCTATCATTAGGTGATAACCCTTCATAAAAATATTAAATTAATAACTATTCACTTATTTGATGTTGTCGACAGGAAGGACATAATCTTTTAAAATGTTCCCAATACTCATAAAGTGACTTGTTAGGGTGTTGCCTAATACAACATATATCTTTCCTTATGGGTCCAATTCTACTAGTGGGAAAAATTCTTTAAAGAAAAGCTTTTTGCAATAATTCCCAAGTATTGATGGATGCAGGAGGAAGTGAATATAACCAATCTTTAGCAAAATCAATTGAGGAAAACGGGAAAGCCTGCAATTTCATATGATCAGGATCAACTCCTTTAGGTTTCATAGAAGAGCAAACAACGAAGAACTCTTATAAAAATCTATTAGGATCCTCACCTCCAAGGCCGTAAAATTTAGGTAAAAGATTAAGAAAACCTGAGTTTAATTCCAGAGATTTTTCCAATGTTAGAAAAACAATGCCTAGTGGTTTCTCGTCCAGCTTAGGAGCAGCTAACTCCTTCAACGTTCTTTCCGCCATAGCTTTGTAGGTTATCAGCAATGGATCTTCTTCTTCTAGTTCAGGTTCTTTTTGGAATATTTGCAAGAGTTCTTCAGTAGTGGTTAGAAACTCCACGTAAGCTCTGATGCTCTCAAGTCCATCATCAACATCATATTCATTCATACGTCTAAGAAAACAGAAAATAATTGTCATGACTTCATGAGTGTGTTAGTCAATAAACTAGTTTCCCATTACTCTTTTCTTATGTTTCTTATGCAGTTCATTAGAAAGTAAATTTGTTCAAAGAACATTAGTTTATATGAGTATTGCACAAACAAACAGTCAAGTACCCTATTAAGCTATAACCTATTCTTGACTAACCTACAAAGATAATATATGCTTGTTTACTGTGAAGAGGTAATCAAATTTTTTAATCTGAGAACATTATGTTGATTTTATGAGCATACTAGAAACCATCAACACATGAACATGTTCAAAGTTTTAATGGTGACACCAGTGGCGGATCTAGGAATTGAACCAAGGGGGCTCTAGGAATTGAACCAAGGAGGCCTAATAAAAGCACACGAAGCATGCGGCGAAATATTGTTATTTGTATTTTAAATTTACAAGTTTTGCATCATTAATACTATTCAAGAGTTAAAAATTTGTAACTGCAACTACTATTTAAAATGTTGTTTTAATGTGCGAACTTGTACACATTAGAAAACGGATATGAAGTAAAAGAGAATTTTTGTATTGATATATTTGTGAAGAAAGAAACCATTTAGAAAAATAGAAAATAGAGAAGTAGAATAATTAAAAAAAAGTAATGGAAAAAAGAAAAAGGAAAAAAACCTGATTTAGAAAATGGGGAAGTAGAATAGTAAAACAAAAGGAATGGGAAAAAATAAAGAACAAAAAGATAAACTAAAATTGAAGTGTCTAGGATTCGATCCTACAACGTCAAGGTCCCCCAAACATAAAAGTCGCGAGTATAACCACTGAGTTACACTGCTTAATAATGTTAACATTTGCTTCATTTATTATAAAACCTTTCTCCCACCTTGCACAGTATATACTAGTTTACTTTGCGGATCCTTGTGGGTTCAGTTGAACCCACTGAACCCACGCTGGATCCGCCACTAGGTGGCACTTACTTTCATACAGGTTGAACAAAACCCCTTAAGAAGAGTTTAGTGCATAGTAATAAGACACGCATGCATAAGAAAAATAATAAGATGTGCATAAGACATACTTTAAATTGGCAATACCAATAATAACAGAGCATGTATATACATAGAAAAAAAAAGGCGTAGCATAATGGTGCTTATTATAACACTAACCAAAAGCTCTCATGAAGATGAATACTAAGTTTGCTCATTCTGACATTTGATAATAAGGCAATAAGACTAGCAGACTTTTACAACTGCATTACGTACTGTTGGGGAGCTATGACCTGATCACAGCTCGTGACCTCAATAACTGCCTCACGTGACCACTGAGCTCCTTGACAATAGACCTGGTTGGCTAACCAGCAGGTCAACCTTATTGGTCCACTTTCTACCAAGGCTGAGCTGGGGCAGACCCTACCAGGTCCTTGTAGAAAGACCTCCATCACACTACTATATAAAGCTAGTCATGACATGAGAGAGGTAACATATCCACATACACAAAAAGTCTCTTTGCACAAGGACATACTTTCTCTCTCTCAACTGACTTGAGCGTCGGAGGGGCGTTCCTCTGAAACACCCCCGAGGCCAGTGACGTGTGTTATTGTGCAGGGAATATCTTGGCTAGCAGGTTCACACATAGCAGCTCTATCTAAGCTGGTGGTCCACTCCATTGGCATAGTTTTACCCCGAAACAATTGGCGCTAAAAGGAGGGTAGAGCGCCACGAAACTCTGTCATTAGCCTGCCATGGCCCATGCTGAAACATTCTCCTCCTCGTCGGGGGGGAGCGGAGGCGACTCAGTCCATTCCGCAGCCTGTTCTGCAACACGCAATTCATGGGGGCGGTCCAGATCCTTGAATACCATCTCGAGGGCGAACCACGGTGAGGGAGCATCCCGTCGGTCTGACAAGACGCCAGAACGGAGCCACGTCCCTTACCTGCGTGAAGAAAGAAACAGGAACATGGTTCCTGCTACAAGCAAGCGAAAGGGGAAGATGTACCCTTCCCACGAGGGGAACACCAGTGTTCCATCAAACCACCCTGAAGGGCCCGAGGATGAATCTTTGCGAACGCCAGACCTCCCCACACACTCGCAGTTGGAGGCAGCCATAAGAGTAATTCAAACGGTGATGCAATCTTATGGAAAAAACAGAGCTGCTCCTTCTGAGGAAGGGAAAGGGAGGAAGAGCAAAGGGAAATCTCCTCAAGGGAGACCACCTCTCTCCAAGACGATGGGGAGTACCCAGAGGAAACTGAATCTAGAAGGAGTTTCGCGAGGTAAAGCCGAAAGAGAGACTAGATACGAAAGGGAGCAAAACAGAGCACGCTCCGGAACCCAGCTCGGACCAAGTTGGCATGAGGAAGAATGGTGCACCTCCCTCCAGAAGGAAAAGAACCCACTGTGGTACGAGGAACCCAGCCATACCACACCAGCATATCCCTCCCAGAACGAGAGCAATAGTAACAGGGAGAGGAAGTATTTGAGTTACATGTCCGCAGAAAAAGAAACCATGGGCCCCCCCAAGAGCAGACAACCTGCTCAAACCCACCAGCAAAGGAGCGCAGTCTTTGACAGGCTGGGCGAAAGGTTGTCGGTCAAGCAAATGGTGGGCGAGAGGTTGTCAGCAAAGGAGAGGTTAGGCCCACAACCATCAGGTCATGGGAGGTCCATGACAAGAAGGTCGTCATCAGAGGCTCATGATGGAAGCCCCCGCCAACAAGCGATGACGGACCATCGAGGTGGACCCGCTCAACCACAAGATGTAAGACTCCCTTCCTCATCACCCTTCAGCCATAACATTTCAATACAAGTGCCAAGCAAGGTGAGAATCCCTTCTCACCTCAAGTTCGAAGGGAGCGGGGATCCCACCAACCACATAGCAGTCTACGAGGGTTGCATGCACTTAGGCGCATATTCGGACGCCACATGGTGCAAGTACTTTCCCACCACGTTGACAGGAATGGCTCAAGCATGGTTCAGGAGGATACCACCTGGGAGTATCCATAATTTTGCGCAGCTCTCACAGCTATTTTGCGACCACTTCGTCACCAGAAGGAGAAGGGAAAAGACCTCGGTAAAGCTCATGGCTATCAAACAGGCTCCAGATGAGTCCTTGAGGGAATACCTGGGGAGATTTAACAGAGAAGCTGTGGCTGTCTCCACCATCTAACCGGATGTGGTTATTTTAGCTCTGCAGCATGGTCTACAGCCTGGTCCATTCAGGGACCGCCTCATCAAAGATTCCATTACCAGTTTGGCTGAAGCTCTAAGGGTCTCCGACAAGTACATCCGGAGTGAAGAGTTCAATAGAGTGATTGCAACAGGTCAACAAGACCAGAGAGTTGATACAGAATGGGAAAGAGGAAAGGCTAATAGTAAGAAGAAGAAGCTGGACAAAAGAAAGACAGACCCCCAGGAAAACTCGAAGAAGTATGAGAGCTACACTCCTCTAGTAGCTGATAGGGCCCTCATATACGCCACTCACAAGGCTGAAGGAGGATGGAAGAACCCCGAGAGAAAAGAGAGGATAGGCAGAAACACTGATGCCTACTGTGAGTTTCATGAAGCCAAAGGGCATCATACCAACGATTGCAAGTCGCTCAAGAACAACATCGAGGACCTGATTAGGAAGGGAAAGTTCAAAAAATACCTTGACTGATCCAAGGCACAAGACCAAGCTAGGGAACACAAAGATTCAGGGGGTAAAGATCAGAAAAAACTGAAAGAGCTAATGGTGATCTTCGGAGACCTGCCATCCAGCAGCTCCCTAAAAAGTCAGATCAGAGGCCTGAAGGGAGGTACGGTCATGACAGCAGAGCAGAGAGCTCACCCTATGCTGTCAACACTACCCACAATCAGTTTCGAACCAAATGACTACAGGGGGTGGTATACCCCCACAATGACCCACTAGTATGCTGCATACAGATGTGTAATCACCTGGTCTATAAGGTGTTGATCGATGGAGGCAGCTCCGTAAATGTGATCTATTATAACACTTTCAAGAAAATGAGGCTGAAAGACGAGTTTCTAGCTCCCTCACCAGGTACCATCACGGGGTTCATGGGAGACTACATCATCCCTAAAGGGGAAATCACTCTGCCCGTAACCCTGGGGAATGATGACCTGGGAAGAACTGCTATGGTCAAATTCCACGTGGTAGATACACCTTCACCCTATTACGTGATCATGGGGAGAACGTTCGTAGACAAATTTGAAGGGGTAGCTTCTACGTACCACCTATGCTTTAAGTACGTCACAGACAAGGGGGAGGTGGCCTGCCTCAAAGGGTCTCAAGAATCAGCCAGGACCTGCAACCTAACCCAGGTCATGCTACCAAGAAGAGAAGAGTCAGAAAGGGCAAAGAGAGCTGCTGAAGAGCTGTTTGCCAAGATTGAGAAGAAGAAGCAAAAAGATGCAAGCCTGGTAGCTCGACAAGGCCCGACTGATATGGAAGCTGATGTCAGGCCTGAAGGACCTGAAAAGGGAAAAGAGGTTACCCAACCGGAGGAGGATACTGAAGAGGTGTTACTCAAAGAGGGGTCTGAGAAAACGGTGAAGATAGGAACTGAGATGGATGTTGATGAGAGGTGCAACCTCATAGAGCTATTGAGGGAGCACAAAGACGTCTTCGCCTAGGGAACAAGAACTTCAGCCGGGGACCTGAGCAAAGCAGAGCTTTCGAGGACCTGAAAGCTCATCTGGTAAGGCTGCCAACCATGGCCAGACCTACACCAGGAGAGACTCTATATGTCTACATTGCAGTTGGGCAGGTCGCAGTTAGCGCAGTGCTTCTGAAGGAAGAGGTGAAGAAGCAGCAACCAATATACTTTGTTAGCCATGCGCTAACAGGAGCTGAGACCAGGTACACCTTGATGGAAAAAGCTGCCTATGCAGTCATAGTTGCAGCAAGGAAGCTCAGACCTTATTTTGATGCTCATCCAATAGTGGTACTAACCGACCTCCCGCTAGAGAAGAGTTTGGAGAAAATGGAGAAGTCAGGAAGATTGACAAAATGGGCTGTGGAGCTGACATCCTTTGGCATAACCTTTCAGGCAAAAACGGCACTCAAAGCACAAGCTTTAGCAGATATCCTAGCAGAGTGTTCGTGCAGTGAGCAGGCAGCAAGTGAAACAGGACCTTGGACATTGAGCACAGATGGTTCATCTACCGTCCACGAAGCTGGAGCTGGTGCGGTGATGGTATCACATGAAGGCGACGTGCTCGAATACACACTTAAGTTCCAGTTCAAGGCAACTAACAATGAAGCAGAGTATGAAGCCGCCATAGCTGGCTTGTAGTTGTGCATATCCATGGGAGCCAGAAGAGTTCACTTGAAAACTGATTCCCAACTTGTGGCCAATCAGTTCAGGGGGGAGTATGAGGTTAGAGACCCGGTGCTCGCTGACTACCTGCAGAAAATGAAGAATCTGACCTCATCACTAACAGACTTCCAGGTTGAGTTGGTTCCAAGAGGGGCTAACACTCAAGCAGACGCCCTCAGCAAGCTTGCCAGCTCTAGTCTGCAGGAGCTGAGTAAGTCAGTTTATGTGGAAGCCCTACCCTCGAGAAGCACCAACAAGCACCCCATGCAGGCATACCAGGTCACCCAACACGCTGATTGGATGAAGGAAATACTCGCTTTCATCAAAGGAGAGTCCTTGAATTGTGACAAGACAAAGAAAAGAAAGATCGAGCTAGCAACTAAGAGATATGTGATTATCGACGAGGAGTTGTACCGCAGGTCACACACCGACCAGCCCCTAATGAAGTGCGTTGACGAAGCTGAAGGAAACTACGTGCTCAGGGAGGTCCACGAAGGGATTTGTGGGCACCACATGGGTTCAAAGAGCCTTATTTTGAAAGTGATGAGAGTTGGCTACTACTGGCCAAGCATGGCAGCAGATGCGAAGGAGCTGGTCAGAAAATGCAGGAAGTGCCAAAAGTTTGCTCCTAGCATCACCCAACCAGCCAACGACCTGCAGACAGTCCTGAACCCAATCCCTTTCGCCCAATGAGGGCTTGACCTACTAGGTCCATTCCCAAAAGCAGTTGGAGGAAAGAGGTGGTTGATTGTAGCTATTGATTACTTCAGTAAGTGGATAGAGGCAGACAGTTTGGCCCAAATCACTGAAAAGCAGGTCAAACGCTTCATCTGGCAAAATGTCATAGCAAGATATGGCCTCACCATGTGCATGGTTATGGACCACAGTAAACAATTCGACAATGACGGTCCGAGAGCATGGTTAGCCAAGTACCACATCAAGTCTACATACTCAGCTGTGTGCCATCCACAGTCTAACGGACAAGCAGAGGCTGCCAACAAGCAGACACTGGCATCCCTAAAGAAGAGGTTGGATGATCAAAAGACCAAGTGGCTACAAGAATTGTACAGTACCCTCTGGTCACTAAGAACGACTGTCAAGGAGGCCATAAGGAAGACCCCGTACAGTCTGGTGTATGGATCTGAATGCTTGATGCCAGGAGAGGTGGGGAGCAAATCTTTGAGAGTCCACTTCTACAACGCAGAAGCAAATAGCAAGGCCAGGCTGGAAGAGCTCGACCTGATAGAGTCCCTTTGGGAAGAAGCAGCAGTAAGATTGGCAGGATACTAGGACGGAATCAAGAAATACTATAACAAAAAGGTGAAAAACAGAAAGCTGGAAGTGGGAGACCTAGTCCTAAGAAAGGCAGCAGCTGTTCGAAAAGGGGATGTCCATGGGAAGTGATTGTAACTCCTAACATTATATGCGAAAATGTAATTTGATCAATGTTACAATAAATGAATCCTATGTTTTGCGAAATGTGGTTGAAATGTGTTGGAATTGAGACAGCTCAAGGCTGAAACTAAGACCTGGAACCACTATAAGGAGCTACAGGCTAAACCTGTGTATGTGGAGTTGCCCATTGGAAGCAACCCACCTCTAGCAAGCCTTGGTGGGAGAAATGGTGTAGTTCCATTGTAATGGGCCTGGGCAGAGTTGCTGCTCGGGGGCCCAGGTGCGTGAGTGGAACTAAGTTTGCAAAGTGAAACGAAAGTATAGCAGGATGTTATAGACATGGCATACTTGAGGTGAAACTTTGTCACTCACATTCCATAAAAAAAAAACATAAATATGAATGTTCAAATGCCTAGGGGCCGCAACCATACTTCCCTCACAACAGCTATCTCCCACCATTGGAGGGGAAATAGCTGCTAGGCTGAAAGGGAGGCAAGGGGTGCTCAAGCAAAATAGCAACAAACAGCTAGATAACAGCAAGCATAAAGTAGGGCAATAAGCACAGACAAACAAAAACTATGAAAGCAAGGAAGATTGCACATAAAGAAATCAAAGTCAACAGGATAAATCGGCAGCTACGCAGCAGACTCAAAAGGATGGTCTACTGCAAAACCAGCCATGAGGTTACATAATTAGTAGTTTGTTGCTTGAAATACAATTAACTAATTGTTCAGAAAAGTTGAATCAAAAATTACAAAAGAACTGAAGACCAATGAAGAAGCAAAAGTAAAGCTCAACAGGAGGTGCACGAGTAGGAAGAGCTCACATGAGAGCCAGGTGCCGGTAGCTGCCAAACTTCCTATATGAGGTTCATCACCTCATCACCCTGGGCGCCAGGGACACCTTCTTCCTGCTGATCCTGGTCCATTGCTTCAGCCCCACCTACTGAACTGTGAGCAGTCTCAAGTTGAGGTTGGACAGGTACAACATCAACATCAGCTGGGCCCTCATCAGGTTGATCTGCCTCCTCTTGGGCAGCTGCTTGGTCTGGCTCAGGAGCAACATCTTCAACCATGGGCTCAGGGGCACTGGTTTCCACCTCCATAGCAGAGGTCTCCTACTCTTGCTCAGCCTCAGCTTGGTCTTCTTGCACAGGAGGTTCACCAGCAGCCTCAGCATTAGGACTATCACCCACCATTTCCTCAGAAGGAGCAGCACCTCCGGGAAGCCGCTTGCAGGATTCCATGTAGGCTACAATGGAGGCTGGGGTCACCTCTCCCTCTATAGGAGTATGACCTACCTGATCCTTCAAGTTCTGCTCAACAAGAGACCAATCTACCTGATAAGAGGCCCAAACACACCTGTAGGCTATCAGCCAAGCATCATAGAAGTGAGTCTCCCAATCCCTGTCCATAGACCCCAACTGGTCATTGGCAATTTGAAGCTCATTTTGAAGGGAGAAAAGTTGAGACTGATGGGTGGACAACTGTTGGAGCAGAAAGGTCTCTTGGCTCTTCATCAAAGAAATTTCATCCTCCCTTAGGCTGATGAGCTTATCCTTCTGGGCAGCAGCAGCTTGGATAGAAGCAGCTTCAGCTCTGGCAGTCATCTCAGCAGCAGCTGCCATCTCCTTTTCATCTTGCAGCTTCTTCAGCTGATCTTGTAGAGATTCAATTTGACGAGCTTGCTGAGAAAGTTGCTCCTCATGAGAGCTCTACTGTGCGGACAGTTAGGCAGACAGCTCAGCCGCTTTCTTGTTGCGCAGCTCCAATTCCTGGCCCAGCTCTGCCATCCTTTGCCCTTGGAAGTCGCTCAGCTCAGAGGTGATAGACCCATATTTCAAAACCTGGGAAGACAACACCAAGGAAGGTCAGCACAAAAACTCATGAGGAAAAGAAAAAGAGCAGGAAAAGGGAATTACCTGAGCGAGATGGAACCTGAAGTTCTGAGCAGGAGATTCCATAGTAATACCTGGCCTGCCAGCGTAGGGGAGAGCTCGGTAAAGGACAGACTTGCAAAGAGCATCGCAGAAGGTGGAGATCTAAAAGCTTCCCTCACAACTTCAGGTATCCTCACCATCTTCATTGAAATTTGAGGCACGATAGGCAACTCAACACCAGACTCCATGGTGGTGCCACTAGAGCTAATCCGCGAGTCCCAACGTTCAAAGGAGGAGAACCCTGTGTAGACACCTAATTTAGTCCCCCGTCCCGCGGCAGGACTCTATGATGTTTAAAAAACTCATTTCTCTAGAAGATTGGATAATCGAGTATACTTGGGCATAAAAATAAATCTCGGATATTATAAAATATCCATTCTTATTTAACGGACCTTTTTATCCCAATGCCTCTTTTATTATTTTAATAATAAATAAAATTAAATAAAATAAAATAAATAATAATAATAAAATAAATAAAAAGATCATTCAAAAAAAAAATGTAGCGCGGTTAATTTAGTCACGCTGACAGCTCAGCGTGACTAAGTTAACAGCGCTACCCTAGTAGCGTTGTAGGGTTTCTTGCGCTACTGGGCCAGTGCAATTCGGCGTACCGCGCTAGCAGCCCAGCGCGATTAGGGTTCCCACGCTGTTATAAAAACCTTCATTTCCTTCATTTCTCAACACCTTTTTTACTCACTCTCTCCCTCATACTTAATTAATACGATTATTGCTTTTAACAACCTTATTTTTTTTATAATAATTATTTATTATTCATTTACTATTAATTTTACTAAAAAGTGGCTACAAATTTTAATAATATCGAAACAATAATTCGAAACTCCGCCCAAATTAATACTCGACGAAGACAATCTTCAAAGGAGAAGTGGTACGTTTCCTGAGAGCCCTAAAAATCATGTTATGGACTTTTAAGTTGTCGTTTCACTATTTATTTACTGCTTTATCACTTTATTATTGTTAAAGGACTTAAATTTATTGTTTGCAATGCATAACCAAGATAATTCTTTCGGACAAATCTAATCATGTTAGGCTCCCTAAATCAATTTTAATAACGGTTTGAGTTAAATTAAGCTTTTTGTGTTATCACTAACAATTTAACGCTTTTTTGTTAATCTTGTAAATTGATAATTTTGTGTGATTCTAAATATAATTTCCGTATGGTTAAGAGGAAACTAGTAATGGCCGCCTATGGGCTAACCCGACGCACTCCGTCATCTTAGTACCTTCGCCCCCGAATCCAATCTTTGGTTCGCTCGACCACAACTTGAGTCATCCCCATGGGATCGAAGAGGATTTCCGTGCAATTTAGACAAACGTCCCTTATTCGAGTCTCATTCATATCTAGTCTAAATACACGGTTTATGAGTTTAGTTTCTAAATCTCATTGGCGACTTCTTATTAGCATGTTTGGTATCGGTATTGAAGTTTCTCCCAAGTAAAATGATTTAAAATTGGGTTTAAAAGAAAAAAAGAGCAACGCTGGAAAGCTAACTACGCTACCTTTGTAGTGTTACAGACCTTCCCGCTCTGACACTGTAGCGTCACAGAACTTGTGATACTGCAGGGTCAGCGCGGGAAATCTTGTAGCGCTACACCTGTAGCGTGGTACAAGTTCCAGCGCTCCATTTCTGTTGAAAAGAAGAAAAAAAAAGGAAAAAAGGAAAAAGGACCAGCGCTGGGAAGTTAACTACGCTACCTCCGTAGCATTACAAACCTTCCTACGCTGACACTGTAGCGTCACAGAACTTGTAACGCAGCAGGGTCAGCGTGAGAAACCTTGTAGCGCTACGCCTGTAGCGTGGTACATGTTCCAGCGCTCCATTTCAGTTGAAAAAAAGGTCTAATTAATTTGTTTCACCTTTCCTTAAGCCAATTTTTTAGGTCTAACTTGACCTACGGACGGTTTGGGAAAGGTGACCAAAAAATTTGAGACCCAAAAATCCGGGGCACCTATAGTGGCGACTTCACTGGGGACTAAAAGAGGGCAAGACTTGAAAATTTTCTCTTAATCATACACTTATTATATTTAGAACAAATTGCATTTTTTTTAGACATATTGCATACATGTGACAAACACTTGGCTTCTATGTGTTTGAAACATGCCTTAGGATCACCATAATAACATTACATTTCGGGAAGGAACCGTTGACTTAGTGGGGCCCATGGTCTCTAAGCAACCGACCAAAACGCAACCTTATCCCAACTACATCGATTCAAAGTTGCCCATGGTACTTGGAGGGGAGACTCTCCATATCTAACGGTTATCACACCGCAAAGTGTTGGAGCACACTCCTTAGATGTAGGACACTTTGGATTGACCTTTAGAGCTTAACCCTAGATGACATAAAACCTTGGTTTAGGGAACCTCATTGCTTGTATTTCGATTTTTTTTATTCCTTTCTTTTTTTTTCATGATTCTGTTTCCTTTTTTTTTAATGATTTTGTTTCTTTTTTTTTCGTGATTTTCGTTTTTTTTTTTACTTTCCTTTATGTTGTTATTTTATCCTTCATGTTGTTTAGGAGACTTTGGGATTTTGCATTTATTTATTAAAAGATTTTATTAACTTGCTTCAAATTAAATGATTCACTAAAATCATTTCCTTTCAAAGACTTCATTAGCATTATTTTGTTCTTATATAGAATATTATTAATGTTGTCTATTTAGAAATTATTTTGGAAAATCATTAAATAAAAGGATTGTTAATAACATCATGTTAGGAATAAAATCGTTTTTTTCTAAGACTAACTTGATACTTCCATTATTCACCAAGAAATTTAAATCGTATCAATCATTCCAAACATTTATTTGTAAAGATTATTCACCAAGAAAATAATTAGTTTATTTTCGAATTCTAGGTGAAGCTAACAATCTCATTTTCCTTAATGAATGAAAATCTTTTGTTTTTTTTTTTAAAAAAAAAAACAAAAATTTTCGCCCATGATCTTTTGATCCTCATAAGCATTAACAATAATTAACTTAATACTGGTTTTGTTTGAGTTAAACTAAAAAAGGTCAAAAAACCTTTATTAATTATATTCTTTAAATTAGAATGTCATTAGCTAAGGTTTAGTCGTCTTTAGCTTAGCTTACAGACGCTCTTAGTACTAAATTAATCATTGTTAACACTACTTAATTATTTCTTTGTTTTTTTTCGAAAAATGGAAATAAATATTTTTCTGAATGGCTTGAAATTTTTTTATCGTAAAGGGCTGGTTCAACTGCTTGGTGTCGCGATCCAGATCAGCGTTTACAAAGGTTAGGTAGTGACGAATAATCATCATTCATCTCAAATTCCTTAGAGGATATTTGTGAAGATTTCGAGTTTATTACTCTAAATTCTCTAATTTGTTCCTCAAGTTCCATTCCGTCCTCTCCAAGTCCAAGTATGGGTGAAGAAGAAAATATGAATACTACATTGAATGCTCTCATGATGCGTCTTAATAAGATGGAGGCTGAACGAGCAGTAGAAAAAATACGCCTTGCTGAAATTGAAGCTGAACGTGCTGCTGAAAAGAAACATTTGGCTGAAATGGAAGCCCAAAGGCAAGAGGAGGAAAGGAGGAAAAAGAAAGAGATTGAAAATCTCATTCATTGTTCTTTAATGGGTGGCAAATCATATCAATTTGAGGCTGCCAACATCTCTAACACTAAAGTTGTTCTCCCTGAGAAGTTTGATCCTTCTACTCTTCCAAAGTTCAAGGTGACTGGTAATCCAGTCAATCACCTTAAGAGCTTTATTGGGTCCATGACCATCAAAAAGGTTGATCCTGTATTCTATCTAGTGATCTTCCCTCTTTCTTTAGAACCCATTCCACAGAATTGGTTCTATTCTCTTAGCACAGTTCGGGTGTCAACTTGGGATACTGTTACTAAGGAATTCATTGATCAATACAAAGATAACATGGAATTCCAAGTCACACTTCGAGAACTCGAAGTGTTAAAACAAGGAGCTGATGAAGGATTCACTACCTTCTTCAATTCACTCGTTACAGGGAAAAGATGACCCACCTGGTCCAAAAACCATCCGATGCTGAATTAGTAGAAAAGTTTGTAGACAACCTGTCCGAGCCTTATCAAGTAAATCTCAAATATCAAGGCATCGACTCTTTCAAACGAGTGCATGATGTCGGGATCAAAATTGAGAACGATCTATTGAAAAAACAGTCGAAGCCCCAGGCTTATAAGGGGAACTATACCTATAAAAAGGGTGAATCTTCCAAAAATAATGAAGTCAATGCTTTAGAAGCTTCTCGTTCAAGTCCATCAAAAATAAAGAGATGGCCTCGAGATAGAAGATTCACTCCTATCAGCATGACTTATTCTCAAGCTCTTGACAGACTTCAAAGCCAAAATGCTTTACATCCAATTGGGCCAACTCCTGACCCACCAGAGGACAAGAGAAGCCCAAAATGGAATGCTAATTCATGGTGCAAATACCATACAGGGAAAGGGCATGATACTGAACAATGCTGGGTCCTCAAACATGTCATTCAAGACATGGTTGAAGACGGGCGTTTACCTTTACCTCACAAGCCAAATAATATCACCAATCCTTTTGGTGGATCGTCTATTCTGGCCATTGATTGTGTTAGCGATAATTTTGATCCTTCTAAATTTATCACTTCCAATAATGATAATGCAATGGAGGAAGTATTAGGCTTACACGATCATGTATGTGGCATATGGGACGATAATGTTGAGGATACTTATATCACCAACCTCAGTGCCAACACAACTCTCGGGCTTAAACCAGAAATTATAAAAAATGATTGGTATCAAGATCCTACAGAAGTTGTGTCTAATGTTCAGCATCTTACTCGTTCCGGACGAGCTTATCAACCTGATAATGACAAAGGCACATCTCAGGCCCAAGTCAACAAAGACTCAATTGCAGTCCAAACAAATACTGGCTCATCACAAGCCCAAAATTCTAGTGAGAGCAACGATAATCCTCTCATTAAGAAAATGCAAAAGACTAAAGCCGACGTAACCATTTGTAAATTATTAGCTTCTTCTCATGATCATAGGGTAGCTGTACTGAATGGACTTAATGCATTAAATGTTTCTCATGACACTACCCCTGAAAATCTAGTAAGTCTCTTGTCAATCGGACCAAAGAAAAGGATTGAATTTTCTAAAGAGGATCTCCCCACGGAAG
Organism: Suaeda aralocaspica; assembly: GCA_016808085.1. Taxonomy (NCBI): domain Eukaryota; kingdom Viridiplantae; phylum Streptophyta; class Magnoliopsida; order Caryophyllales; family Amaranthaceae; genus Suaeda; species Suaeda aralocaspica. Next base: position 2,749,024 of record PYUH01000015.1, on the reverse strand, counting down.
GTACTACTCATAACAAGGCCCTTTACCTAACTGCTGGGATATTGAATAAAAACGTCCCCTTGACATTAGTCGATAATGGGTCTGCGGTCAATGTATGCCTATTAAGAACTGCCAAGCATCTTGGCATAGAAAAAGAAGCATTTTCCCTATCACTGCAAGGAGTAAGAGCTTATGATAATACGAGACGAGAGGTCTTAGGATTCATAATTCTTGATTTGTCCACCGGTGGAATAAGGAAGAAAGTTGAATTTCATGTCATCGATGTAAAATCATCCTTCAATTTGCTTCTAGGACGCCCATGGCTCCACATGCTTGGTGCAGTGCCTTCATCGCTCCATCAAAAGGTCAAGCTCATACATGAAGGCGTGCCTATAACCATTAATGCTTCTCCAATCAGAGTAGCCATGGAGGATCAATCCCTACTAAAAATATCCCATGATTAAGATGTGGAAGATTTGTGGGGATTTGTGCCCGAAGAAATCGTTGTCATTGAATCAGAAGACTTACAACTTGATCCCCATGCTAGTGTGATAGTGAACGCTATCATGTTAAGAAATGGTTATTTTCCTGGCATGCCTTTAGGAGCAAAAGGAGGAAGGGAGATCACTCATCTCCCTAAAGTCAAAGCCACACCTAACCTCTTCGGTTTGGGGTATGAACTGACAGAAGAGGAATTAAAAAGATACATGGTTGAAGAAGTGACTCGAAAGGCCAACGCCAAAAGGGGAATTACTACCTCTATCCCTTCCTATCAGCTCACTCTAAACGGGCAGTTTATAAAGGAAGGGGATAATTACCCCTATTATGGCTTCCCTGAACCCTTGGTTCAAAACGGGAAACAAATTCCTGGATTTGAAATATTTCATGATTGCTACTTTCTAGAAGAGAGAGCACAATACTCTCTTCCCACCAAATACTCCAAACCAGAGTGTTTAGACAAATGGGCCCTTGGTCTGTTATTTGGACTGGAACGGAACCCATTGAGAGACGAAGCTGCAGTAATTCAGAAGGCTATGCAAGATGAAAAGCTCAACCCCGCTTTACTCATTTCCCATTCAGAGAACGTCGAGCGCAGATGGAGAAAGACCTTGAAGTGGATCAACACAAAAGGGGCCAAAATTACTATCTCAACCGGGGAGGGACAAATGTTCAAAGATTTTGAGTCTGATTTTGAGTCCGAATCCAAAGATAATATTAGTGTCGTAGGAAATCTAGCTATATCTGCTCCTTCGATTCCTCCCGTTCCTAATTTAGATTTAAGCTCTAAGGGAATTGAGTCCCTCTTTGATGTACTCCTTGATGATTTCAATAATTATGCAACTATTGCTTATTCGCGCTCTTCTCCCCACTCCCCTTATAATTGTCTTGCAATAATTAATTCAGCTGAAAAATCAACTAATAATGAACCAGTTGACATAATAAAGTTCATGGAAGAATTTGAAAATCGCACGCCTGTAATAGAAGAAAATGAATCCATTAATATCGATAATGAACAGGATATAAAAGAACTAAAAATTGGCTTAACTCTTAACTTACAAGAGCGCACAGACTTAATAAACACGCTCAAAGAATTTAGCGATATTTTTGCTTGGTCCTACAAGATTGCCTGGCATAGATTGTGAAATTGCGGAACACAAAATTCCGCTCAATCCAACAATTAAACCCGTCAAAAAAAAGTTAAGACGTATGAAGCCTGACGTTGCCCTCAAAATCGAAGAGGAAATTATCAAACAATTAGATGCGGGTTTTATATGTGTTTCAAAATGCCCAGAATGGGTAGCTAATATTGTTCCAGTTCCGAAAAAGGACGGGCGTGTGAGAATGTGTGTAGATTTTCGGGACTTAAACAAAGCTAGTCCTAAAGGTGATTTTCCACTACCACATATTAATCTCCTTGTAGACAACACGGCTAATCATGAACTCCTTTCGTTCATGGATGGCTATGCAGGTTACAACCAAGTTCAAATGGCTGCGGAAGACATGGAAAAAACCACATTCATTACCGAATGGGGAACTTTCTGTTACAAAGTAATGCCTTTTGGACTTAAAAACGCTGGAGCAACCTATCAAAGGACTGCTACTACATTGCTTCACGATATGATGCATAAGGAAGTAGAGGTCTATGTAGATGACATGATTGTAAAATCAAAAGACCGACAAGGGCACATTCCTGCCCTAAGAAAATTCTTTACTAGATTAAGAAAATATAATATGAGGCTGAATCCGCAAAAATGCGCCTTCGGAGTATCATCTGGAAAGTTGCTTGGATACGTAGTTAGCACGCGGGGTATAGAAATTGATCCATGTAAAANTACGTAGTTAGCACGCGGGGTATAGAAATTGATCCATCTAAAATCAAAGCTATACTAGATATGCCTTCCCCTAAAAATGAAAAACAAATCCGAGGATTCTTAGGTAGGCTCCAATATATTAGTCAATTCGNGCTCCAATATATTAGTCGATTCATATCAAAATTAACTATGGTTTGTGAGCCCATCTTCAAGAAATTAAAGAAGGAAGAAAAGGTGGAATGGGATGACAAATGTCAAGAGGCTTTAGAAAAAATAAAAGAATATATTCTCAAGCCTCCGATACTTGTACCACCAATACCTGGAGTCCCTCTAAGGCTGTATTTAACTACCACTGAAACCGCTGCCGGAGCCATGGTCGCGCAAGAAATAAATGGAGAAGAAAAGGCCATATATTACTTAAGTAAAAAAGTTCATCCAATATGAAACTCGGTATTCACAGTTGGAGAAAACTTGCTTGGCCTTGGTATGGGCATCTAAAAAGCTTAGGCATTACTTGCTTTCCCATTCTGTCCATGTTGTGTCCCATTTGGACCCATTAAAATACCTTTTTGACAAGCCAGCACTAAATGGTCGCCTCTCGAAGTGGCTTGTTATGTTGGCCGAATTTGACCTTCAATTTGTCCCTTCAAAAACAATTAAAGGACGAGCAGTGTCAGATTTCTTGGCTGAGTTCCCTCCTAACGAGGAAAAGACGGAAGCATATAACTTCCCAGATGAAGACCTCTTAATGACGGAAGACGATAGTTGGGCCCTCTACTTTGACGGCGCTTCTAACCAAAAGGGGTGCGGGGTAGGGGTTCTTCTAGTTAGTCCAGATAGTGCACATGTTCCGATATCAGTCAAATTAGACTTCGAAGTCACTAATAATGCAGTTGAATACGAGGCATGCATTTTTGGATTAGAGGCATCAGTAAGTCTAGGGATTAAAAGACTAAGAATATTTGGAGACTCATCACTCATCATAAATCATTTGTCTGGAAAGTGGAAAGTAAGAAGTGCTAGCCTAGCACTCTATCAAACACACTTAGACACCATAACTGAAAACTTCGATGATATCCAGTACCAATACCTTCCTAGGGATGATAACCAATTCGCCGACGCCCTTGCTAATTTATCATCAATGATAAATATCCCACATAACCTAGCATCGATAACTTTAAGCGTTGAAAGGAGGCAAGAACCTGCCTATTGTAACGCTATTGAAGATGCCCCTGATAATGAGAACGAAGTTCCGTGGTATCAAGATGTCCTCAATTACAAAATAAAAGGAGAATTCCCACGGAATTCAAGCCTTCGAACTCAAAGGGCAATAAGATTATTATCTTCCCAATATATCGAAATTCAGGGTAGATTGTATAAAAAGACCTCAAAAGGGCTTAATTTGCTATGTGTTGACAAAACACGAGCCAAGCGACTTATGGAAGACACCCATAATGGCGTCTGCGGTCCCCACATGAATGGTAAGATGTTAGCAAAAAAGATAACACGCTTAGGATATTATTGGACGACAATGGAAGATGATTGCTGCAACTATGTAAAAACATGTCCTAAATGCCAAATATTTGCTACCTCCTGTAGAGCTATACAATTATACTTCACAGTGGCCATTCTCCACTTGGGGTATTGATATGGTCGGGAAAATAACACCCAGTGGTGTTGGAGGACATACGTTTGTTTTNGTTTTGGTCGCCGTTGACTACTTCACAAAGTGGGTTGAGGCAGCCTCATATATCAAAATAACCGCTAAACATGTGGCCAAATTCATTGAACAAAACATCTTTTGTCGTTACGGAGTCCCACATGAACTCATTAGTGACAATGGAACTCATTTTAAGGGAGAAGTAGTTGATCTCTTACAACGATACAAAGTACAACATAGGCACTCTTCCCCTTATAGACCCCAAACGAATGGAGCAGTAGAGGCTGCAAACAAAAATGTTGTTGTCATCATAAAAAAGATGGTCGAACATTATAAAGATTGGCCTCATAAACTTCACTTTGCTCTATGGGGATATCGAACTTCCATACGAACGTCCACAGGAGCCACCCCTTACTCCTTAGTGTATGGTATGGAAGTAGTTCAACCTGTTGAGTTGGAAATACCCTCTCTTCGCATAGTCCTAGAAAGTGAAATACCTGAAGTTGAATGGGTTCGGGCTAGGTATGAGGAACTTATTCTCTTAGATGAACGAAGATTAAAAGCTTTGCATCACGTACAAATATATCAAAGACGGATTGCAAAACATTATAATAAACGAGTTAAGCCAAGAAACATTAATGAAGGAGATTTAGTTCTAAAAGAGGTACGAGCCCCACCCACCGATCCAAGAGGGAAATTCCGACCCAATTAGACGGGGCCGTATATTGTTAAGAAAATCCTATCAGGTGGTGCGGTAAAACTAATTGACATAGATGGGGCTGAATTTACTCAATTAACTAATTTGAACCAATTGAAGAAATTTTACGCTTCAAATTGCAAGACAATCATGGACTCACACTAAGTCCTACAACATATGGGCCCAATTTGGCTCACATTATTATGTANCCAATTTGGCTCATATTATTATGTAAAATGGGCAAATCGAGAAAAGGAAAAGCATCGTAACCCATTCTATACAAAACCAAAAGCTATATATAATAAAAATAATTAAATAAATAAGAAAGGGGCAGCGCTGAAAATTCAACCGCGCTGACCTTACAGCATAACAATGCTAACTGCGCTGCCATGTCAGCGTGACAAGAGTAACCACGCTGCACCGTGCAACGCTATTTATTCTGTAGCGCTATAACCCCAGCGTTAGAATTTCAACTGCGCTGAATACATGTTACATTTCAATAGTTTCAGTGAATATCTATGTTTGATTAGACTATTGAATTATGAAAGACCTCATTTAAAGGTTTCACATGATTTTAAGGACCCACGAAGGTTCGATAAAAGGCTCATTTAAGTCTTTTCGATAAAATATATATATAATAATTAGAACTACGCACGGCCTAATTCCTTTTGGATACGTAGGCAACTTATTCTAAGTTCGGCCCATTTAAATACATAATTAGTTTTTATTGGATAAATTATCAATAACTTCTAATGTAAATAACTAAATTTTGTTTGCATGAAGAATAAAAAATAATATTGTCCATTAATGTTTTATGAGTTGCATAATTGAAATCGTCAAAACAAAAGGGACTACTTTAAAATCTACGCTAGTAGTGCACATGCATTTTATTGAAAACAATAAAATAAATAAAGTCAAACACTACTCTTCCTTTTCCTTACGAGCATGCTTTGGGTCTTCATCTACTTCCGGATCTTCCTCCATCCCATTAGGATTATCTTTGAGCTTTTCTTCATTATTCACTTCTTTAGAGGAACCTTCATCAAAGTGCTTCTCCATAGGTTTGGGCTTGCTCTCTTTACGAGTCCATATCATCTTGCTTTTCCCCTTACCTTCTATAGTTTTTTGGGTCTTTTCATTTAACTTTGGTTGTCCAATTTCGACCCCAGGTAAGGAAGGAGCTTTTTTCTTATTTCTTGGACCTAGCCTATCAAAAACAGATCCAACTTCATTCTTTCTCTTTACAGAAGTCTCATTCTTTCCCTCTCCCATTGCAATCCTATTTTTTGGAGCCTTATAGACCTGTGGGCCTTTGGACCTTTCAGTAGCTTCAAGGCCCCGGGCCTTATCCCTCTCCTCTTTACTCTTAGCAAGCATCCAATCCTTGTAACTTTGTGATAGTTGAGTAGAACAACCATTCCTCGGAAAAGCCCATCGTGGACGATTGGCCCAATACTTTGTCCATGCGGTAATGGCAGGGCCCCGAAGTTCCAAGCAAGTTGGGGGGTCAGTGTCAAGGCTAGGGATACTTTGTTTCATACCATATTGCCTCAAAAGACGGGTCGGAAAGAAATAAGTAATTTTCCTCAAACCAAGAAGGCGCACATATGGTGTTGACTCATGACTTCCGACCATCTCCTTGATAAACCACCATGGAATGACCCATCTAATTGAAAGACCTCCATGAGACATAAGTGACATCCACTCCGCTAGAGTTTTCCTTGGGAACAAAGTCCTCCTCATAGCAAATGATTTGAGGTTGTATTTCACAGCATTAAGGGGTTGTTCGATGGTCTTAAGGCGCTCACTAAGCCAAACCTGCATTAATTAAATAAAGAAATAAATGACAATCCAAGATTGTTACATATCATTGAATAATTATGGTTTGAAATTACAAAAAAATAGACATTATGGAAGATAAACAGGAGCGCTGGAAACTCTACTACGCTAACAGTTGAGCGTTGCAAAACAAACAGCGCTACAGTGTCAGCGCGACAGATCCTACTGTGCTACACTCGTAGCGTCACAGAATTAGTCACGCTATGACTAATAGTGCTAATTCACTACTGACGCTACGATTCCAACTACGAAAAAATCTTCTTTCCTTTCGTAAATTCATAACAATTCTTCTATTCTAATTAATATTTTAGCCCAAGGTTAGAATATTACCTGAAGCAATAAAGGGCTTCCCGAAAAGTGCAATGATGGATCCGCTTTACATGCGTCCAATGCTATGATGGTCTCACCAATCACCATAGGCATAGGAGTACGATCACCTTCGATTTGCTCAACAATTGCAATTAGTGAAGCATTTCCCATATTTCCTCCATCATTAACAAATAAATATCCTGATAGCAAACATAAGCATAAAGCACGTCTTTTGTACCTTTGTATTGTTAAGTTGTCTGAAGGAGAGGAAAATCTTGCAATAATTTTCAAAAGATCACAGTGTTGGCCATTGAGAATTTCCTTGGTCTCGAACTTAGTTAGTCCAAGTAGTCTCTGAAAGTCCTTACCAAACCCTTGTTGAAGGTTAGGAACAGCCGGAAGAGCTTCCACTGGAAAACCAACAATCGCGCTAAATTCTTCCGGAAAGGGGGTCAATTCATTGTTAGCAAAGGTAAAAACATGGAATTGAGGATCCCAAAAATTGATGGCGGCATGAAGGAAATCCCAATTGATACGAGCTTGCCTCAAAGAAAACAACGCATCCAAATGATAAGCATTGAATTCAAGGCATTCCTCTACAGACAAAGAAGAAATCCAACGGTTTAACTCACGAATAAAGTTTTGAGACATTCTTTACCTCCTTCTTTTCTCTCTAACAAAGAAAACTTTTGTAAGGGATTTTGTTTGATGAATGTATAATTATTCGTTCATATATTTAACCAAGATGGTCACTAGGCAACTTCCTTAAATTCGTTTTGGGAAATAATGAGAAATAAAGCAACGTTTCAATTTTAGTCGCGCTAGCGTGACAGCGCGACAAGGTTTACAACGCTAAGACAGCAGCGTAGCAACACTAGTCACGCTACGCGCGTAGCGCGACAATTTTGATAGCGCTACAAATGAAGCGTCCCAAATCCTCCTGCGCTGCATAAAACTTCCATAATCAGCCCATTTGCGAGATTCTTTCCATTCTTTAATTATTTTGGGCGATTTTATTTCTTGAACTTCTTTAAAATTAACTTTTCAAATCATATTTATTTAAGGAAAATGAGATATGCCCCCCCCCCTTACTTGCTAAATAATTTTGGTGATTATTTTTTCGGGAGTAAGTCGGATTAATCCTCCAACACTTTACAAAAAAAATAAAAGGAACTAATATATATGCCCTTGGTTTTCAAATATTAGCATAAAAAGCCCAAGGCTTACATATGTTTATAAATCCATGATTACAAAATATTAAGGCTAAAATGAGATAAAACAAACAGAAAATTAAGTTTGAGTTAAACTACGAATACAAATGTCAACAAATTACATGCCACCAAAAGCTACTGTGGTGGCCCATAGTCAAAGAAATAATGCATAGCACCAGTGCGAGGAGTATAAGAATCAGTAGAATGTCTTCGATCCTCCTGCTGCATTTGACTGTTAATCTTTGGTGGTTCATACGACGAAAATCGCCCCATCTCATAAGGAACTCTTGGATATGGCCCTTGACCTCCACCAAAATAATCCCATTCTTGAGCTTGGGACCACCCGCCACCTTGACCATGGTTATAATAGGCAGCATAAGGATCATATCCTTGTTGCGGGTTAACTTGTTGACTACTAGATTCCTCTTGAGCTCTATTTTCATGTTCAAGGACCGGAGGCCACATTTGTTGACCACTAGTCGGACCTTCCGTAAAAGGGGGACGCCTGTAATGGCCACCCAAAGAACGAGGGGGACGAGGAGGACGAAATGTCCCATGTGTTGTATAACGCGGCATAACGTCCTACAAAAGAAAATAATGCACAAAAATTACCCATAGGTGATAAAGACATGAAACTAGAAATAGGGGCAACACATAGGGAAACCTACCCTAGCCATGGTGACGCTCTGGCACGCAAAAGCATGTTTTGTCTTCCTATAAGCAGTGCGAAACGCATTCAATACTTTGATGACCTTGTTTGTAGTTGTCCTAGACACCTGCAATTAAACAAGTCATTTAAAATTAACAATGAAAAATGTCAGTAATAATAATAATAAGTGTCGAGTAAAGATAAGGACAAACCCAAGGCTTACCATGTCGACAATCTCAGGGATATAAGAAACATCTTCTTCCTCTTCCTCAACAAATGGCACAGTGTCATCAATCAAATTCCCGAAGCCATCAATGTATTTGATATTTCGCTCAGGAACTTGCCAACCCTCAATATCATCATTCTTTGCACATATAAACAAATAAACATATATTTAAAATGCAAATGCGTGAAAAAGGGAAAGGAAAGGTAAGATACCCTAACAAATGTTGGAAAAGGACGTAACCGAGCCTGAACCCAATTTTTGTAATTAACACCAGCAAAAACTAACTCCCGAGCTGTGAATCCTCTCATAAAATCATCCATAGAGGTAGCGGGAACCTTACTCGAGTCTAAGATGAAGACAGGTGGATCCATGGGAGCTAAAGGAATAGGAGAATAAGTTTGTCGAACAACACGTTCCCCCAGAAACCAAACAAGTTGCCTACATCCATTTAAAAGGATCCTGGCTTCCTCAAGAGGTTGTGAAACCTGCACTCCAGGGCTAATATCTAGTATCCCGTCCCATGGACGAAAGATAATCTGCAATAGAAGGAAAATTAAAATCATTTATTGTAGTTATAAAATATATATATATGTATATATACAATGAGTCCTTACTTGCTCTTCAGGAAGGTTATAAATCGATTGGCGTATTACATCTGTCTTATGATGAATGTTAAGTCGTCTTCCCCATCTGCGGCTCACCGGGAATCTCTTAGGTCGGTCATTTATTAGGGCAAGAGNATTTATTGGGGCAAGAGTTGGGAAATGTTCAAAATACCACACCTGAAAAGAAAAGGTTAGAAAAGCAAAATAAGATGCAAATAAGTGGATAAGCACATTGTAAAAGAATTTGTTACCTCAATAACTCGAGGAATGCCTCCTAGGGAAGCTGGGACACATTTTCTCTTTAGCTGGTCATCCATGACTCGGGATGTCTTACGCATTTCAAATATTAAATGAACATAACCCGCTTTCCCCCAGCAATAATCTTTGATTCCTTTCAAATCTGACAATAACAGGATAAGAGAAAAGGCCACTCGTTGCCCTTTATCTGTTGAAAAGGTANTCTGTTAAAAAGGTACTACCAATCAAATATAAAAGGAAGATCCTAGCTCTTTGAAGGGAAGTGGTTTCTGCCATAATGTCTTCATTGGCTAAATCATCCGACAATTCACTCCAAGGGAAAACTCTCTCATACCATTTTAATCGAGTGTAGATCGGCCCAAGTAAATCACCTATCATTGGCTCTTTTCCTGTCATTCCTTCATTAGGGATGATATCCATACCCGCCAAGGGTAATCCAGTAATCATCCCATAATCGAAAGGAGTTATAGCCATCTCTCCCCATGGGAAATGAAAGGTGTTAGTTGTATCCCAAAACCATTCCATCATTCCCCTAACTAAACAAGCAGACATCTTACATCTCTCTTTCTCTATATAAGATTCTAAGAAATCTTGAAAACCACTCACCTTAACCAACTCTTTGGTATTTGCATCAAGAGTATCATAAATTTTACCAAGCATCTTCCCGGAATCATATCGTCGTAATTCATCATCAACCTATAGCCTTTCACTTACATATATCATCTAAAATTCGTAAAATATTGAGAAAACCAAAAAAAAAAAACATATTACTTACAATTACTCTTGATGCTTGAGAAGATATATGATGGTCAGGATCAAGTTTCAAGACACGATTATCCCACTCAAGTGGGGGCTCCCATGCAGGGTGTAGTACTCGATTCTTACTCTTTGAACGGTTTTTAGCACGACGCTTACGAGTATTCGTTCTTCCCTCTCTCTCCCCTCCATCTTGCTCATTTCTAGGGGAAGACATTGCTGTAATCCACAAACTAGGATAGCTTATTAACTTAGCAAGAGCATCTTTTACTAAGAGTCTACTGCTCTTCTTTATTAAATTAAGAGCACGTTACTCTTATAAATAACATAAATTAATCAAGAGAATTTTTTCTCACTTTTGATTATTAATTTAAGAGTCCATTGCGCTTCTTTATTAAATTAAGAGCACACTACTCTTATAAATAAAGTAAAATTTTCAAGAGCATTTTCACTTTTGATTATTAATTAAATTAAGAGCACGTTACTCTTATAAAAATTAATCAAGAACATTTCTTTTCACTTTTGATTATTAATTAAAATCCCATTGCTCTTCTTTATTAAATTAAGAGCACGTTACTCTTATACATAAAATAAATTAATCAAGAGCATTTTCACTTTTGATTATTAATTAAGAGTCCATTACTCTTCTTTATTAAATTAAGAGCATTATTTTCACTTTTGATTATAAATAAAATAATTTAATCAAGAGCATTTTTTTTTCTAGAGCCCATTACTCTTATAAATAAAATAATCAAGAGCATTTTTTTCACTTTTGATTATTAATTAAGAGCTCATTGCCCTTATAATTAAAACTATTCAAGACGTATTTTTCTAGTTTTGATTAAGACTAATCAACTACACTCTCTAATTAAGAGCCTACTACTCTTTAAAATGTCAAAATACATGGGTCATGACATGAGTAATAAGAACAATTCTCAAATGATTCATGGAACATTATACTTCATTTTAACATCATTAGGACAATCATTTGCCAAAAACACACATGTTTGATAAAAACAAGAGTAGATATAAATTGTCACAAGCTTAACATCCTTATGACTACAAATTGAATAAATTATAGCAATCAATCCTCTAATATAAGCACAAACTTATCCCATAGTTCTCAAAAGTAAGCTCGAAAAAAAAACTCACAGCGCATTTGAAGTTCCAGCGCTGCAGCTTCAGCGTCGCTACGTTGAACACGCTACTAGTGCAGCGTGACCACTCCAACTGCGCTACACCCCAAGCGCCGATAAATCAACCTCACTACTTGCACAACATAATTTCAACATCAACATTTGCAAATCAAGCAACAACCACAGCACATCACAGAAAATAGTAGCACACTGACCTAAGGGCGTGACTAAAGTAGTCGCGCTGATAAGCTCAGCGCCGCAACACTTGCTGCGCTACCTCTTCAGCGTGGTTGTTGCAACAGCGCTACACAGCTGGCGCAGGTCGTTGTGTTTTGTTGTATTGTTTTGCTTTGGATTTGATTTTGATGATGATCCTTTTTTCATGCTTTATTGTATTCCAAATGTTCCAAGAGTGGATTACATTAGGATAAGGTGTTATCTCATGACCACCTTGTGAGTTTTTGTCAATATTTTCGGTAAATAAGAAAATTTACTCAAAATAGTAATAAATAAATGAATTTATTACATTTTTACAATAATATCAGTAAATAAGCGAATTTACTCCAAATAGTAATAAATAAACGAATTTATTACATTTTTTCAATAATTTCAGTAAATAAGCGAATTTACTCAAAATAGTAATAAATAAACGCATTTATTACATTTTTCAATAATTTCCGTAAATAAGCGAATTTACTCAAAATAGTCATAAATAAGAGAATTAATTACATTTTTTTCAATAATATCAGTGAATAAGCGAATTTACTCCAAATAGTAATAAATAAACGAATTTATTACATTTTTTCAATAATTTCAATAAATAAGAGAATTTACTCAAAATAGTAATAAATAAGTGAATTTATTACATTTTTTCAGTAATTTCAGTAAATAAGCGAACACTACAAGAAAATCCATTTATTGCAACGACTTTTTGCAACGACAAAAAATGGTCGTTGCAATACATCAGTTTTAGCAACCATAAGCTAAAGTCGTTGCAAATGTTGTTGCAAAAAATCAAAAATTTCATTTCCCTCCAACAAAAAAAAACGCGGGGTTAACAAAATTTTGGTCAGGTAATGGCAACAAAAGAAGTCGTTGCTAAAGCATTTCATTGGAGTACAGCAACAGTAAANCAACACTAAATATTGTTACTAAAGATGAGCAGTACTTTTAGCAACAATGAATGTCGTTGCAAAAAAGAAGTGTACGGTATAGCAACGACTTGTCGTTGCAAAAGGTATGTTGTACTAATACATCAAATTTCTTATATGTATACCTAAAACTAATATCTCACCATCATCCTAACTTATTATCTTCTCAAACAATCAAAACCCATTCCCCAAATTTTTCCCCTTTTTTCCTCCACCCCACCTACATACAGCAATAGTAGCCCTCCACCACCCCACCATCACCCTCACGGCAGCTTAGCCCCGCACCCTCACCTCTTCGCGACTTCGCCCGCCGACCTACCTTCACCCCACCTTCAACCACGACCTTCGCCCAGCGCAGCACCGAAGACCACCAATCCATCACCCTCACATCACTCAATACGCACAGCACCTAGTTCACTGAAGACCACTGTCACTGGTGGTTAATAGACGGTGGTTAATTGCAATTGAGCACATCTTTTACATTAAATTGCAGTAGATCGACGGTGGTGAGTATTGCAGTAGATCGACGGTAAATTCGCACAGTACATCTCATTAAATTACGGTGGTTATTTGACTTGAATTTGTGTTATTGTTGTATTTATCTGTTACCTTACTAAATTGAATTTGTTGTTATTTGACATGGTTCAATTAATGAACTACTTGGTAGTTTGTTCTTTGTTTTTGGGTTTGAGTTGCGGGTTTCGCCTAATTGTTCGTCGTTAGAGTTGTTTCAAATATTTTTCTGGGTTGTCGTGGGGTTTTCAATGTCGGTGGACGGTGATGTTAAGTTGAGGGTAATCTCCTGTACAATTGTGTAGGTCATTTTACTGTTAATTAAATTAATTTGTTTGATGAATTGTGTTATGATATTATAATTAAATGAAGATAAATTAGTGGGAGAAAAAAGTCAGTTTCTTTTGGTTTGGGAGCAATATTAGCTAGTCGAGTAGGCTGCTAATCTTTAATTGTATATCTCCTCATACCAAGTAGATGAAATTTCTGGGCTTCTATTCTTTAATTGTGTTTAGATGTGTCCTACATATATCAATTGCTACTTAATATTCCACCCACCAGTAACTAGTGGTTTGCAAAAGGAGTCTCAGGCAATTGGTTTCTAGTCTGAACCAACAATCTTTCAATTTCTCTAGTTTTGGCTATGAGAACAACCAGTAAGCTAAATAAAGACTTTTCCTTGTGATTCAGCTGTGTGTCATTGCTGCTAAAGGAATACAGAAAAAGCAACTACACTAAGACATGGTAAATGAAGAGCGAAGAATCAGTAGAGAGGAGAGTAGTATAAGTAATGTCTTTCACACGGGAACATAAATATACAATAATAATACAAGTAATTAAATAATTAGATAAAAATGCTACTCTGTTACATAATTAACACGGGAAGAGCGAAAGGATAACTCAAGTGGTTAAAGTTTCATTCTCGACTACAGGAGATCCTAGGATCAAATCTCTTCTCCGCCCTTATCGCTCCTAGTACACACAAAAAAAAAAAAAGGCATGTAATCTATATTCTACTCCGTACCACATAAAATGGATCAGATAATCTATCGACCAAAGAAAACAACCTATATTTATCCTATATTACCAGTACTTCATTTTGAAATAGCCTACTTCTATATAGTGACTTATTAACATAGTAAGGACTAAGAAGTAGTGTTTCTATTTAAGGCTCCTATAAGACATACCTTTTTTTTTTAGCGTTAACCTACTCCCATCACTTTTGCTAATGGAGCTCATTACTTGTCAATATAATGAAGGCTGATTAAAGAGGTCTAAAATTAATAACATTGAAATTAATTAATTATATTAGACGTGTGAAAGTCTTTACTGATTGTTATATTAGACATGGCAACTACACTAAGACGTGATTAATGTCATGCTTTGCTATTTTAGAACTTGAGTAGTATAAGTAAGAGGAGAGGTAGGAGAGTAAAATTTATTCAGAAATTGTGAGAACTTGGAGATTGTTACTATTGAAGTTGAGATTGTTGTATCTTGACAGTCATTATCTTCCTCTTCGTTTATCTTGTTATCTCTTGCTTTTCATTCTTTGACCCTACTATATGTCAATGGATTTTGAAGTCATTGGCAATGTTATATAGTTAAGTGCACTGGTGTTAAGCTGTGCTGCTTTTGAAGTCAATGGATTATGAAGTCATTTGCCAGTATATGTTTTTCAATGGTTACCTTCATATATATGTTTTGAGCTACTTCTTTGTTCATTAAGGGTTGTTAAAAGCAACAACAATGCTTTTTAAATGAGTTTTGTGTTTTGGACATTTATTTTTTTCTTCTCCCAAATGTGATGCTTATGCTCTTATTTTGTCACATTAGGAGATGACTATAGATAAGGCATGGATGAAAGTAAAGAATCGTTCCTCTTCTGACTATGTGAAGGGTGTTGACAACTTCTTAAACTTTGCTCTTTCAAATGTTAGCCAAGAAGATAAGGACACTATCACTATTAGGTGTCCTAGTAACAATTGTCGAAACATAATATTCAAAAAAAAGTGTGATGTGAGATTAGATTTGCTCAAGTGGGGGATGTATGACAAGTATACCATGTGGGAGTTCCATGGAGAAGTATCGCAAGGTGGAAGGGAAGATGAAAATTACAATCATATCGATCTTGATAATGACTTTGGCATATCAATGCTCCAAGATGCTTGTGGTGTGGGTCCTATGAATATTGGGGGCGATGATGAGTTGTTGAATGATATTGAACATGTCACCGAAGAACCTAATGAAAATGCCAAAAAATTTTATCGACTCCTTCAAGAATATCAGGAGCCGTTAAAGGTGAATGGAATGACTATGACTAAGCTGGAATACATTGTGAAACTTTTACACATGAAGGTTTTATATAATTGGTGTGACAGTTCTTTTGACAGTTTACTCAATTTTGAACGCCAGGCATGGGGAATTGATCTTCCAGAATCTTATTACGAGGCTAAAAAACTCATTAAGGATTTAGGTCTTGATTACATAAAGATTGATGCTTGTCAAAATGATTGTATTTTATATTGGAAAGAGAATGAGAATTTGAATGAGTGTCCCACTTGTGGTTCATCGAGATGGAAAAACGATGAGAAAGGGTCCTTAAAGGGAACTAAAGTGCCTCATAAGGTTTTGCGATACTTTCCTTGTAAGCCAAGGTTGCAAAGGTTGTACATGTCTACAAAAACTGCTAAAGATATGCAGTGGCACAAAGAACAAATTGTGGATGATGACATAATGAGGCATCCTCGTGACCCATATGCTTAGAAATCATTTGATGACGAGTATGGTGAATTCGCAAAGGAAGCACGTAATGTAAGGCTTGGACTAGCATGTGATGGGTTCCAACCTTTTAATAATTCACAACACAGTATATGGCCGGTTGTTCTTATTCCCTATAATTTACCACCATGGGTTTGCATGAAACCTCATTCCTTTTTTTTGACTTTGCTCATACCAGGACCCAGTAGTCCAGGGAGGAATATAGATGTGTATCTCAGACCATTAATTGATGAATTGAAGGATCTTTGGGACAATGGGGTTGAAACTTATGATGCCTATTTGAAGGAAAATTTCAGATTGCGTGCATCTCTTTTATGGACTATCAATGACTTTCCAGCATATGGAGATTTGTCGGGATGGACAACTAAAGGTGGTTATGCTTGCCCCTGTTGTAATAAAGATACGAAACGCACGTCACTCAAGCACAAAGGTGGTTATATGCGACATCGTCGTTGGCTGCCACTTGATCATAAGTGGAGAAAAGATGCATCTTCTTTTGATAATAAGCATGAGAAAGATCATGCACCGCAACCACTTACAGGGGATGATGTGCTGGGGCATTTTATTAGATTTACACAAGAGAAATTCGGAAAGAGTGAATCATTGAAAAGAAAAAGGGAGGGTGAGAATTGTTTGTATGGTTGGAACAAAAAAAAGCATTTTCTTTGATTTGCCTTATTGGAGCAAATTAAAAATCCGTCACAATTTGGATGTTATGTACATTGAAAATAATGTCTCCGATAATATTTTAGGAACCTTGATGAATATTAAAAATAAGACTAAGGATACTATAAAGGCTCGCATGGATTTAATGAAAATGCGAGTGAGGAGCGAGTTGCATCCAATTGTCGATGGAGATAAACTTCGTGTGCCAGTTGCATGCTACTCTTTGAGCGCAACAGCGAAGGCTGCCATATGTGACATGTTTGCTACATTGAAATCTCCAGATGGATATTTATCAAATATTTCTCGTTGTGTCAAAGATAATGGGAAAAGAATTTCATGTATGAAGAGCCATGACCATCACGTGTTTATTGAACAATTGCTTCCCCTTGCAATACGGGGCTTCTTGCCAAAACATGTGTATGAGCCTTTAGTTGAGTTAAGTTTCTTCTTTAGAGACTTGTGCTCTAGAAACTTAACTATTAGGCAACTTGAAAAGCTAGAGAAAAAAATTCCTTACACATTGTGCAAGCTAGAGATGGTTTTTCCTCCTGCTTTTTTCGACGTCATGGTGCATTTGGTCATTCACTTAGCTGCGGAAGCAAAGATTGTCGGACCTGTTAGATATCGGTGGATGTATCCAGTTGAGAGGTAGGCTTCTTTGCTTGTGTTGAGAATTTTGTTTAAAGGTTATTCATGTCAATTTATTAATCCTAGTATGACGATTTGAATTCAATAATTTTAATAGGTATATTCGAACTTTGAAAGCCTATATCCGTAATAGAGCACATCCAGAAGGTTGTATTGCCGAGGGTTATCTAGCGGATGAGTGCTTAACATTTTGCTCTAGATACATGAAAGACATTGACACCAAGTTTAATCGTTCAAGAAGGAATGACGAAAATGAAGTCATCAATGAGGATGCCTTACAATCTAACCTTGAAATATTTAGACCACTTGGACGTTCTATTGGAAATGGTGTGCCAATGCATCTTGATTTCAAGGAGTGTAGTGAAATCCATTCATACATTCTTCAAAATTGTGATGAACTAATCGAATTCACTAAGTAAGTGTTTCAATATTACAACTTTACCACTTTTTAAATTTATGAATTTGTGAAAGATTATTAAGTATTCTTATTCTCTAAAAACCAATAGGGAGCACAAGTTAGAGCTACAAAGAGAATTCCCAACAAATGTTGACAAGAGGCACAAAGCACAATTTCCGAAATGGATACTTTCGCATGTAAGTTTCAATTTAAGGTCATTATGCTTTTAATAGAAATTCCAAATACTATTTTCGGTAATATAGTAATAAATAAATTCGTTTCATAGGTGCGAAAGTTGCACGGTGATGGACTAGTTGATGAGGATTTGTATAACTTGGTTTGCGGTCCCTCGAGAGTTGTGAGGCGTTACAGTGGATACATTGTTAATGGTTATAGATTTCACACTCGTGACCGTTCAGAATGTAGGAAAACTCAGAATTGTGGAGTGATGGTTCGAGGTGATGACACAACTGACAAGGAATACTATGGTGTCTTAGGTGACATATATGAGTTGCAATATCCAGGAAGAAATTGTGTTTTTATCTTCAAGTGCAATTGGTTTGATGTAGGACACATGGGTAGACGTTATAAGGTAGATGAAAATGGACTGACTAGTGTAAATAAGGTGAGAACTTTGAAAACTGATGAAGTATTTGTTCTTGAATCACAAGTGGAACATGTATTTTATATCCAAGATCCGAAAGACGTGGATTGGGACTTTGTGATAAAGGCGCAACCGAGAGATTTTTATGATATGCCAAGTGATGAGGTTGACAAAGATGAAATTGATGTAGAGGATGCATATCAAGAAGTTGAGGTTGAAGTGGATTTTGAGGAAGATGTCTCCTCCTTATTTGATAACTTTTCGGTGGAGTCATTAGCTACTAATTACGCTTTTGTGGTGGAGCGGGAAGCTAAGGTTGTTCAAATGGTAAAAAATTGGATTGAGGAAATTGATCAAAAAGAGGATGACTTCATTAATGATGGGGAAATCGAAGTGTATGAGGAGTCATCCGAGGAAGAAGAAGAATTTGATTCTGACACTTGAAGTGCGATGATATCTTTTTTATGTTTTTATTTGAATTGTTCAATGTTTATTAACATTTTTTCAGTAGACCTTATTTTGTAAGACTCTGTTGTTGAAACTTGTAGTAAATAAATGAATTTATTACATGTTTTGAATAATTTCGGTAAATAAGCGAATTTACTCAGAACAGTTCTAAACAAACGAGTTAAATTGTTCAATGATTTCAGTAAATAAGCGAATTTACTCAAAATAGTAATAAATACGCGAATTTGTTAAATTTTTTCAATAATTTCGGTAAGTAAGCGAATTTACTCAAAATAGTAATAAATAAGCAAATTTATTACATTTTTTTCAATAATTTCAGTAAATAAGCGAATTTACTCAAAACAGTAATAAATAAATGAATTTATTACAACTCATTTTCTATATGTCGAGTTTCAAAGTAAGAAAATCGATTAATTAGAAAATAACTATTCCAATTTTCGAAAACAAAAAAGTTTTTTAAGTTCTGGAAGCCATTGCTTTCTAAAATCTTGACACACCCATTGGTTAATAAGGAGCCCTCGGTTCCGAATATGAAAGTCTCGAAAAGCGATTCGAGCATACTTTGATTTTCGTCTTACTCAGACTCAATCAAAGTGGGCGCTAACTGTAGACACCTAATTTAGTCCCCCCGTCCCGCGGCAGGACTCTATGATGTTTAAAAAACTCATTTCTCTAGAAGATTGGATAATCGAGTATACTTGGGCATACAAATAAATCTCGGATATTATAAAATTTCCATTCTTATTTAACGGACTTTTATATCCTAATACCTCTTTTATTATTTTAATAATAAATAAAATAAAATAAAATAAAAAATAATAATAAAAAAATAAAAATAAATAAAAAAATAAAAGATCTTTCAAAAAAAACGTAGCGTCGTTAATTTAGTCACGCTGACAGCTCAGCGTGACTAAGTTAACAGCGCTACCCTAGTAGCGTTGTAGGGTTTCCTGCGCTACTGGGCCAGCGCGATTCGGCGTACCGCGCTAGCAGCCCAGCGCGATTATGGTTCCCACGCTGTTATAAAAACCTTCATTTCCTTCATTTCTCAACACCTTTTTTACTCACTCTCTCCCTCATACTTAATTAATACGATTATTGCTTTTAACAACCTTATTTTTTTTTTAAATAATTATTTATTATTCATTTACTATTAATTTTACTAAAAAGTGGCTGCAAATTTTAATAATATCGAAACAATAATTCGAAACTCCGCCCAAATTAATACTCGACGGAGACAATCTTCAAATGAGAAGTGGTACGTTTCCTGAGAGCCCTAAAAATCATGTTATGGACTTTTAAGTTGTCGTTTCACTATTTATTTACTGCTTTATCACCTTATTATTGTTAAAGGACTTAAATTGATTGTTTGCAACGCTTAACCAAGATAATTTTTTCGGACAAATCTAATCATGTTAGGCTCCCTAAATCAATTTTAATAACGGTTTGAGTTAAATTAATTAGCTTTTTGTGTTATCACTAACAATTTAATGCTTTTTGTTAATCTTGTAAATTGATAATTTTGTGTGATTCTAAATATAATTTCTGTATGGTTAAGAGGAAACTAGTAATGGCCGCCTATGGGCTAACCCGACGCACTCCGTCATGTTAATACCTTCGCCCCCGAATCCAACCTTTGGTTCGCTCGACCACAACTTGGAGTCGTCCCCATGGGATCGGAGAGGATTTCCGTGCAATTTAGACAAACGTCCCTTATTCGAGTCCCATTCGTATCTAGACAAACGTCCCTTATTCGAGAGGATTTACACGGTTTATGAGTTTAGTTCCTAAATCTCATTGGCGACTTCTTATTAGCATGTTTGGTATCGGTATTGAAGTTTCTCCCAAGTAAAATGATTTAAATGGGTTTAAAAGAAAAAAAGAGCAGCGCTGGAAAGCTAACTACACTACCTTTGTAGCGTTACAAACCTTCCCGCGCTGACACTGTAGCGTCACAAAACTTGTGACGCTGCAGGGTCAGCGTGGGAAATCTTGTAGCGCTACACCTGTAGCGTGGTACAAGTTCCAGCGCTCCATTTATGTTGAAAGGAAGAAAAAAAAGGAAAAAGGAGCAACGCTGGGAAGTTAACTACGCTACCTCCGTAGCGTTACAAACCTTCCTACACTGACACTGTAGCGTCACAGAACTTGTAACGCTGCAGGGTCAGCGTGAGAAACCTTGTAGCGCTACGCCTGTAGCGTTACGCCTGTAGCGTGGTACATGTTCCAGCGCTCCATTTCAGTTGAAAAAAAGGTCTAATTAATTCGTTTCACCTTTCCTTAAGCCAATTTTTTAGGTCTAACTTGACCTACGGATGGTTTGGGAAAGGTGACCAAAACATTTGGGACCCAAAAATCCGGGGCCCCTACACCCTGACACTGAGTGCTCAAGAGGTAGACCACCAAGGTCACTAAGAGCTCGGTGGGGAAAGAGTGAAGGAACTGGGACCAAAGGAGCTCTAGTAGTAGGACAAGTAGTTAAGGGAAGAGAACTGACAGCCATCACAGTTGAAGAGGTCGCCAGAGCAGAGGAAACAGGCAAGGGTTGAGGGGCAACCAAAGAGCCTGTTGGAGCTACGGAAGAGGTAGAAGTTGAAGGTACAGCATCTGGAACCACAACAGAACTGGCACCAGCAGTTTTGCTTCTCTTGATCAGGGGAAGCACTTCATCATCATCATCGTCATCGTCATCACTATCAGACATAGAAAGCACCTGCTGCGGGGCCTTCCCCTTACCAGATGTGGTAGAGGAGGGTTGGCTGCCACTCCTGATCCGCTCCCTTATAGCAGAAGGGACCTATCGGAGAGCTTGCCTCTTGGCTGAGGCAGCAAGAGCTATGGCAGCCTCTATAGCAGCAGAGGCAGGTTCTTTGGACGAATGTAGACTGGCTTTAGCAACACCAGGTGGAGGGAGAGAAATGGATCCTACCTTACCCACCCTACCTCTGGACCCCTTCGACCTGGCCACACCAGGTCCAGCGAGGGAAGGAGGAACAGAGGAAAGCGATTCAATATTCAACACAAGGACCTGACTAACTTCCTCCTGCTCAGCCAGCTTGAGCATCAGGTCACGGTGAGGAAGGTAGGTCCAAGGATCAACAGTGAGCTTCTTCCTGGCAGAGACCAGGTCAGCTACCTTATCATTCCAGTTTTTGAGGGAGTACAAGTGGTTGGGAGAAGTTCTAGAATGGTATCGAGAGGTTCAAAGGTTAACCGATCCAGTTTCAACAAAGACCAGTCAATATGGTTGATAGCATACTCTGCGAATGTACAAGTGACCAGGTCAGGGACAAAGCATACTTGTTGGAAAGATAAAAAGAGAGAGAGAGAGAGAGAGAGAGAGAAGAGGGGAAACAAAAGGACATAAACAATCGAACAGCAAGAGCTAGAATGACTGACCAATAGTATACTTGTTGGAGAGATTGCCTGCTGCAAGATATAGCTCATCTCGAAGGAGGTCGAAATGAGGCAGCCAATGGAGAGGGGCAGGAGACGAACGGCTCTCGGCTCTGTGGTGATCCATAGAAGCTAAAAATTTAGAGTACGTTTTCTGTTCAGATTCAGAGAGGGCACTCACCTCTAAGAAAGGAGCAAAGTGAGGATCCGTGAATTAGGACCTCACCTTGTAAACATGCTTCTGCTCCTTCCAGAGGGGCACCCTTAACCATAAAAATTCTTTCATCCAAGAGCCCACCAGGTTGGGGCTCAACTTTGGGAAGGCAGTGGAAATGACATGACCTGCCTCATCAGCTTTTTTGATTTCCAGCGAGCACCAACCAGTTGGAATGTTGGTACCCGCAAAGCGCTTTAGCCGGAACATGGCTCTAAAAACAACAACGGACAATTGAAGACCTAGCAGCTCACAGGTCCAGATAAAACTCACAATACGCTGAATACTTTGGGGATTCAGCTGAGTAACAGAGATCTGCCAAAAGTCCAGCAATTTGATGATAAAGGGATGGAGTGGGAACCGAAGCCCACAGACCAATTATCCCAGGTAGACGGGGACTCGCCCACGGGGTGGAGCGAAGGCCACGTCATCAGGACGAGGTATTTCAACCCAATAACCTTGGGGTTGCCTGATGTGATAGAGGACGGCGGCATGGAGGTCCCAGTGACCTAGCATTGCATCTTTAACGAACAATTTACCAGGGACCAAGTTCATGGGCCCAGCAAACTCCCCATGTTTTATAGACCTTTTGGTACAGTACATCTGATCCTTAGGGTCAACGAAGACCCGTAGATCAGGGTTCAGGCTAGGGTCAGCAGTGGCCTGGTAAACATACCAAGAAATACCCTGACGGCTCCTCTCCTCCTCACATTGGAGGATAGCCGACATCAACGAGTCATCGGGGACCACGTAAGGCTGGTCAGAATCATATAGAGAGTCATCACTGTCGCTCCCCCGGGGGGAGTTGGGCTGTACATACTCCTCATTGGTGGGGACGACCTCAGTTTTGGGGTTTGAGTCGGCCAGTAAGTAATAGAAAGTAGAAGAATTGAAGAAAGAGTTGGAAGGAAGATGAGAGAAAGATGGAAGAATTTCAACTAAGGAGAAAAGAATTGGAATTTGCAGAGAGAAATTGAGAAGTGTGAATGCAAAGTCATAATAGAGAAATAAGGGGGGATAACTGAAGAGGTTAAGGGGCAATTATAGTCGTTCGTTTCAAAAAGTAACTACCCACTACTCCCTCGATTTTTGCACAGCCTATAACCGCCACTTTGCTAATTGATTAACTACCCACTACCAAGGCAATTATGGTAGTGGCGTAAATAAAGGACAAGGCAAAAACCAAAACTTGTAAGCCACATTGAATGAAGACCATTGGCATTCTCTAGCCTCCAACGACTCTTCGAAATGAATGAGGTCATGAACTTCTAGGTCTAAATCGCCACACATTTAGACCTGGGGGGGACAAGTTGTTGGGGAGCTGTGACCTGATCACAGCTCGTGACCTCAATAACTGCCTCACGTGACCACTGAGCTCCTTGACAATAAACCTGGTTGGCTAACCAGCAGGTCAACCTTATTGGTCCACTTTCTACCAAGGCTGAGCTGGAGCAAACCCCACCAGGTCCTTGTAGAAAGACCTCCAGCACACTACTATATAAAGCTAGTCATGACATGAGAGAGGTAACATATCCACAGACACAAAAACTCTCTTTGCACAAGGACATACTTTCTCTCTCTAAACTTACTTGAGCGTCGGAGGGGCATTCCTCGGAAACACCCCCGAGGCCAGTGACGTGTGTTATTGTGCAGGGAACATCTCGGCTAGCAGGTTCACACAGAGCAGCTCTATCTAAGCTGGTGGTCCACTCCACTGGCATAGTTTCACCCCGAAACACGTACTGTCACCTAATTATGTTGTCCAAAATGTTAATTCATATACACAAGCACATAGATCCTAGAAAAGCTATTCCACCTTTCTAATTTGGTATGTTAATAGTCCCCTTACGATTTATCTATGAGTACAATATGAAAACTACTCTGTGAAAACTAACCAGTAGGTTCTGAAGTCTGAACTGACAATTTATATAAACTGATTTTATTTTAGTTTTATATCAGTTTAGCTAGAAGGGGGGATATGTAAAGTAGTCAGACCAAAGTGTGAGTGCTTCAACTAAGTAGCCAAAAATAGTTAGGGTTTTACTCAATTAGACATCATACCAATTATTCATAACAATCAGAATACGGCTTGCAAAAAAACAAAAATAATCGAATGTTAATTATCCAACAAAGCCTTCACATTGTGTGAATATTTGGATGTCCGATAATCATTAATAATATACAAATGCATCACAAGTCAATAATACTAATTGTTTCGGGGTGAAACTATGCCAATGGGGTTGACCATTAGCTTAGTAGAGCTGCTTTGTGTGAACCTGCTAGCCAAGATGTTCCCTGCACAACAACACACGTCACTGGCCTTGGGGGTGTTTATGAGGAACGCCCCTCCGACACTTAAGTCAGTTTAGAGAGAGAAAGTATGTCCTTGTGCAAGAAGAGTTTTTATGTATGTGGATATGTTACCTCTCTCATGTCATGACTAGCTTTATATAGTAGTGTGCTGGGGGTCTTTTTACAAGGACCTGGTGGGGTCTGCCCCAGCTCAGCCTTGGTGAAAAGGAGACCAGTAAGGGCGACCTGCTGGTAAGTCAACCAGGTCTATTATCAAGCAACTCAGTGGTCACGTGAGGCAGTTATTGAGGTCATGAGCTATGGTCAGGTCATAGCTCCCCGACACTAATCATACACACAATTGCACACATGTATAAGTGTAATACTTAAGGCCCGTTTACATTTGGTGAAAACAAATAAATTGAATAAAATTGATCTGTCGGACCTGAATATGATTAGAGATGAAGTGAAAAGTTTTAGTATGGATTAATATTTTTTAACTTTAGTTTATCAATGGAATTTAGTTTTTTAACTATGATTTTTGTGAATTTTGATTTTTAACTATGGATTGACTATGATTATTATTGATTTTAATTGTGATTATTATTTTTTAACTATGATTTTTTTGGATTACTATGATTGATTTTTAACTATGATTTAACTATGAATTGATGATTTATAACTATGGAATATTAATGATTTCTAAGTATAGACTAATGACATATTAATAATTTTATTATAAAATATAACGTCATAATTGGTAGTTTATATTTTATGAAAAAAAATTAGCATTACATTTTCATATGTACTAGTTTCATAATTTTGTGAACGGTAATCCACTTATGTGGTATTTTCATATTTGTGTGAATGATAATCTACTTATGTTTTTGTTTCATTTCCTGAATGGAAGTTTCATAATATTTATTTCGTTTGTGAAAATTATAGCCTAATAAATATATATATGAAACAAAAAAATGATAATTAATGTTTCAAAATATATTATAAATACACTAATAATATTATGAATAAAATAAAGCCATGCACAAAATAATGATAATATTATGAACAAAATAATATATATGAACGAACAAATAATATTGTGAATTAAATAGTATATTATGAACAAATGGTATTCGGAAGAAATAAAATAAAAGAAGAGCTGAATTGAACTCAACTGAATTGGTTGGAGCTGAACTGAAATGAACTGATTTAAGCTGAGCTAAATTGAACAGAACTGAATCGAAATTAAGTTGGGTAAACAGAGCCTTCAAATTTAGTTGGGACAATTAGGTAGAAAGAAGATTATGCCAAAGAAAAAAAAAGGCTAACTAAGAAAAATCAAAGGGGTCCTTAAAATTTAAAGATTGTCCATTAAAATATGTTTTTTCAACTACAAAAATGAATATCAAGTTTTAATGATCTATATCCATACTTATTAATAAGAAGGGGGAGTGGGAGAGCCATGTTGAAAATCAATTACGGAGTATTAGAATACAATAGGGGCTAGTGAAATAATAGTAGAAGCGTAGGTTACAAGCGTGTTGATTAGAGTTAGAGAGGTATATTGAATAGAGGAGGAATATCGGTTACAATTAAAATTTAAGAGTGAAGATTGAATGAAGAAAACATCAATGAAGGCTAGCATTGAAAGATTCGATTTGGTCTAACACTTTATCTATTTTAACTAGAATTTTGGTCCAAGCAATGCCTCGGGTCGGCTAAAATTATCAAATATATATGTTTTTGTTTGTTTTTCATAATGTGTTTTTTGTTTAGTGCGAAATTAAATTGCATGGGTTGTAAATTGTAATATGATAAATTATTAATTATAAAAGCAAAACAACTATGATGGACTCGAGATAAAAATAACAATGTCAGAGATAGTTTTTGTGCAAGTGAATAAACGATACAAATCAAAAGCTCATACCATATGGTTACAAGACTTTATTATCCATGACTTTGAAATATTAAACATCAAAATTATTATGGATTGATGATTAAACTTTCACATTTCATTTCAAATGTCATGAGTTTGATTCCTAATAACTATGCATGGTTTGTATTTTTATTTGTGCATGTGACTCTTGTAAAGAGTGACATCACATTTATTGGCGAGTGCCACGTAGCGTAGTTTCGTTGACAGCGACGCCTTTTTAATATCTATCTATAATTATAGTAAAAGAGAAGCCACTAGGTTTAAAACTCGCCATGTGTCATTTCTACATTTAAAATTTTCCAGCTTTTTTACCCATCCCTAAAAAATCTTCTACTCCATACAATATATTTACCCTCCTAAATAATGAATTATTATAATAGAATTCTTGTAATTATATCTTCAAAGCAATTACTCAATAATGTAATCTGAACATAGAAATTTATTTTTGTAGGATATTTAAGTTTCTTAAATTTATGTAATATCTACTTGACCCTTTCTTATAATGAAATTTTTTTAAATGTTTTTATAAGAATTACAAATTGAAGTATAATTAAAGGTATAGTAAATTTGTTTTTTGAGGGTATAATTGAAGTAAATTGAAGGTATAGTAAATTACTACTTACAAATATCAAAAGTTAATATGTCAAATCTAAAAAATCGGAAGGAATATTATTATTGAACATGATTTTAATATGATTAGAGAATTATTTTATTAGAATAAGATATTTCTAATTTATTACTATTGTTTATTGTTTTTCTAACTGTATGGTTATATCACTTTGTTCAACTATTTAACTATGATCGAGATATCAATATGCAAATTAAATTGACGATATTAACGATCATTGTGATGTATGAGTACATAATAATAATCTTAGAATTAAACTAACTTTAAAAAACCCGACTAATTTTATAATTTTTGTTATTTCACTAATTTCATCACTGAAAATCTTGATGATTTAAATGCTTTTAGTGTATAATTGTTTTATTAATATAATGTTTTATACTAAAAGATTGAGAAGCGAATAAAACTCAACCTCCCACAATTCATGTTTATGGTGTATAGGATCTCAATATATCAACTCTTATACTCCGTAATATATATATATATATATATATATATATATATATATATATATATATATATATATCAATA
>PYUH01000015.1:2689072-2721140 GCA_016808085.1 Suaeda aralocaspica | reverse complement strand
CCGCACTTATGGGCTTAACCCGACGCACTCCGTCATTTAATACCTCGCCCCATCCAACCTTTGGTTCGCTCGACCACAACTTGGAGTGTCCCCATGGAGGATGAGGAGGATTTCCGTGCAATTTAGAAAACGTCCCTTATTCGAGTCCCATTTGTATCTAGACAAACGTCCCTTATTCGAGAGGATTTACACGGTTTATGAGTTTAGTCAAATCTCATTGGCGACTCTTATTAGCATGTTTGGTATCGGTATTGAAGTTTCTCCCAAGTAAAATGATTTAAATGGGTTTAAAAGAAAAGAGCAGCGCTGGAAAGCTAACTACACTACCTTTGTACGCGTTACAAACCTTCCGCGCTGACACTGTAGCGTCACAAAACTTGTGACGCTGCAGTGGTCAGCGTGGGAAATCTTGTAGCGCTACACCTGTAGCGTGGTACAAGTTCAGCGCTCCATTTATGTTGAAAGGAAGAAAAAAGGAAAAAGGAGCAACGCTGGGAAGTTAACACGCTACCTCCGTAGCGTTACAAACCTTCCTACACGACACCTAGCGTCACAGAACTTGTAACGCTGAGGGTCAGCGTGAGAAACCTTGTAGCGCTACGCCTGTAGCGTTACGCCTTGTAGCGTGGTACATGCCAGCGCTCCATTTTCAGTTGAAAAAAGGTCTAATTAATTCGTTTCATTCCTTAAGCCAATTTTAGGTCTAACTTGACCTACGGATGGTTTGGGAAAGTGACCAAAACATTTGGGACCCAAAAATCCGGGGCCCCTAACACCTGACACTGAGTGCTCATGGTAGACACCAGGTCACTAAGACGTCGGTGGGAAGGAGTGAAGGAACTGGGACCAAAGGAGCTCTAGTGTAGACAAGTAGGAGGAAGAGAATCGACAGCCCTCACAGTTGAAAGAGGTCGCCAGAGCAGAGGAAACAGGCAAGGGTTGAGGGGCAACCACAGAGCCTGTTGGAGCTACGGAAGAGGTGGTGAAGTTGAAAGTACAGCATCTGGAACCACAACAGAACTGCACCAGCAGTTTTGCTTCTCTTGATCCGGGGAAGCACTCATCATCATCATCGTCATCGTCATCACATCAGACATAGAAAGCACTGCTGCGGGCCTTCCCCTTACCAGATGTGGTAGGAGGGGTTGGCTGCACTCTGATCCGCTCTCTATAGCAGAAGGGACCATCGGAGAGCTTGCTTGGCGTGAGGCAGCAGAGGCTATGGCAGCCTCTATAGCAGCAGAGGCAGGTTTTTGGACGAATGTAGACTGGCTTTAGCAACAACAGGGGTGAGGGAGGGAAATGGAGACCTACCACCCTACCTCTGGACCCCTTCGACCTGGCCACACCAGGTCCAGCGAGGGGGAGGAGGAACAGAGGAAAGCGATTCAATATTCACACAAGGAACTGACTAACTTCCTCCTGCTCAGCCAGCTTGCATCAGGTCACGGTGAGGAAGGTAGGTCCAAGGATAACGTGAGCTTCTTCCTGGCAGAGACCAGGTCAGCTACCTTATCATTTCAGTTTTTGGGAGTACAAGTGGTTGGGAGAAGTTCTAGAATGGTATCGAGAGGTTCAAAGGTACACGATCCAGTTCAACAAAGACCAGTCAATATGGTTGATAGCTACTCTGCGAATGTACAGTGACCAGGTCAGGGACAAGCATCTTGTTGGAGATAGAGGAGAGGAGGAGAGAGAGAGAGAAAGAGGGGAAACAAAAGGACATAACAATCGAACAGCAGCAGAGCTAGAATGACTGACCAATAGTATACTGTTGAGAGAGATGCCTGCTGCAAGATATAGCTCATCTCGGAGGAGGGTCGAAATGAGGCAGCCAATGAGAGGGGCAGGGAGACGAACGGCTCTCGGTCTGTGGTGATCCTAGAAGCTAAAAATTTGAGTACGTTTTCTGTTCAGATTCAGAGAGGGCACTCACCTCTAAGAAAGGAGCAAAGTGAGGATCCGTGAATTAGGACCTCACCTGTAAACATGCTTCTGCTCCTTCCAGAGGGGCACCCTTAACCATAAAATCTTTATCCAAGAGCCACCAGGTTGGGGCTCAACTTGGGAAGGCCAGTGGAAATGACAGACCTGCCTCATCAGCTTTTTTGAATTCCAGCGAGCACCAACCAGTTGGAATGTTGGTACCCGCAAAGCGCTTTAGCCGGAACATGGCTCTAAAAACACAACGGCATTGAAGACCTAGCAGCTCCCAGGTCAGATAAAACTCACAATACGCTGAATACTTTGGGGATTCAGCTGAGTAACGAGATCTGCCAAAAGTCCAGCGCATTTGATGATAAAGGGATGGGTGGGAACCGAACGCCACAGAACAATTATCCAGGTAGACGGGGAATCGCACGGGGTGGAGCGAAGGCCAGTCATAGGACGAGGTATTTCAACCCAATAACCTTGGGGTTGCCTGATGTGATAGAGAGGACGGCGGCATGGTCCGGTAGAGTGAACTGCATTGCATCTTTAACGAACAATTTACCAGGGACCAAGTCATGGGCCCAGCAAAATCCCATGTTTTATAGACCTTTTGGTACAGTACATCTGATCCTTATGGGTCAACGAAGACCCGTAGATCAGGGTTCAGGCTGGGTCAGCAGTGGCCTGGTAAACATACCAAGAAATACCCTGACAGGCTCTCTCCTCTCACATTGGAGGATAGCCGACATCAACGAGTCATCGGGGACCACGTAAGGCTGGTCAGAATCATATAGAGAGTCATCACTGTCGCTCCCCGGGGGGAGTTGGGCTTGTAAATACTCTCATTGGTGGGGACGACCTCAGTTTTGGGGTTGAGTCGGCCAGTAGTAATAGAAAGTAGAAGAATTGAAGAAAGAGTTGGAAAGAGATGAGAGAAAAAGAAGTGGAAGAATTTCAACTAAGGAGAAAAGAATTGGAATTTGCAGAGAGAAATTGAGAAGTGTGAATGCAAAGTCATAATAGAGAAATAAGGGGGGATAACTGAGAGGTTAAGGGGCCATATAGTCGTTCGTTTCAAAAAGTAACTACCCCTACTCCCTCGATTTTTGCACAGCCTAAACCGCCACTTTGCTAATTGATTAACTACCCACTACCAAGGCAATTATGGTAGTGGCGTAAATAAAGGACAGGCAAAAACCAAAACTTGTAAGCCACATTGAATGAAGACCATTGGCATTCTCTAGCCTCCAACGACCTCTCGAAATGAATGAGGTCCTGAACTTCTAGGTCTAAATCGCCAAACATTTAGACTGGGGGGGACAAGTTGTTGGGGGAGCTGTGACCTGATCACAGCTCGTGACCTCAATAACGCCTCCACGTGACCACTGAGCTCCTTGACAATAAACCTGGTTGGCTAACCAGCAGGTCAACCTTTTGGTCCACTTTACCAAGGCTGAGCTGGAGCAAACCCCACCAGGTCCTTTGTAGAAAGACCTCCAGCACACTACTATATAAAGCTAGTCCTGACATGAGAGAGGTAACATATCCACAGACACAAAATCTTCTTTGAGGACATACTTTCTCTCTCTAAACTTACTTGAGCGTCGGAGGGGCATTCCCGGAAACACCCCCGAGGCCAGTGGTGTGTTATTGTGCAGGGAAACATCTCGGCTAGCAGGTTCAACAGAGCAGCTCTATCTAGCTGGTGGTCCACTCACTGGCATAGTTTCACCCCGAAACACGTACTGTCACCTAATTATGTTGTCCAAAATGTTTAATTCATATACACAAGCACATAGATTCCTAGAAAGCTATCCACCTTCTAATTTGGTATGTTAATAGTCCCCTTACGATTTTCTATGAGTACAATATGAAAACTACTCTGGGGAAAACTAACCAGTAGGTTCTGAAGTCTGAACTGACATTTATATAAACTGATTTTATTTAGTTTATATCGTTTAGCTAGAAGGGGGGTATGTAAAGTAGTCAGACCAAAGTGTGAGTGCTCAACTAAGTAGCCAAAAATAGTTAGGGTTTTACTCAATTAGACATCATACCAATTATTCATAACCTCGAATACGGCTTGCAAAAAAAAAAAAAATAATCGAATGTTATTATCCCACAAAGCCTTCACATTGTGTGAATATTTGGATGTCCGATATAAAATTAATATATCACAATGCATCCAAGTCATAATACTAATTGTTTCGGGTGTGAAACTATGCCAATGGGGTTGACCATTAGCTTAGTAGAGCTGCTTTGTGTGAAACTGCTAGCCAAGATGTTTCCTGCACAACAACAAGTCACTGGCCTTGGGGGTGGGTGTTTATGAGGAACGCCCCTCCGACACTTTAAGTCAGTTTAGAGAGAGAAAGTATGTCCTTGTGCAAGAAGAGTTTTTATGTATGGGGATATTTACCTCTCTCAGTCATGACTAGCTTTATATAGTAGTGTGCTGGGGGTCTTTTTACACAGGACCTGGTGGGGTCTGCCCCAGTCAGCCTTGGTGAAAAGGAGACCAGTAAGGGCGACCTGCTGGTAAGTCACCCGTCTATTATCAAGCAACTCATGGTCACGTGAGGCAGTTATTGAGGTCATGAGCTATGGTCAGGTCATATGTCCCGACACATAATCATACACACATTGCACACATGTAAGTGTAATACTTAAGGCCCGTTTACATTGTGTGAAAACAAATAAATTGAATAAAATTGATCTGTCGGACCTGAATATGTTAGAGATGAAGTGAAAAGTTTTAGTATGGATTATATTTTTTAACTTAGTTATCAATGGAATTTAGTTTTTTAACTATGATTTTTGTGAATTTGATTTTTAACTATGGATGACTATGATTATTATTGATTTTAATTGTGATTATTAATTTTAACTATGATTTTTGGATTACTTGATGATTTTAACTGATTAATATGAATTGATGATTTATAAATATGGAATATTAATGATTTCTAAATAGAAGACTAATGACATATTAATAATTTTATAAAAATATAACGTAAAATTGGTAGTTTATATTTTATGAAAAAAATTAGCATTACATTTTCATATGTAACTAGTTTACCTAATTTTGTGAACGGTAATCCACTTATGTGGTATTTTCATATTTGGTGAAGAATCTACTTATGTTTGTTTCATTTCCTGATGGAAGTTTCATAATATTTATTTCGTTTGTGAAAATTATAGCCTAATAAATATATATATGAAACAAAAAATGATATTAATGTTTCAAAATTATTATAAATACACTAATAATATTATGAATAAAATAAAGCCAATGCCAACAAATAATGATAATTTATGAACCAAATAAATATATGAACGAAAAAAATAATATTGTGAATTTAAATAGTTATATATGAACAAATGGTATTCGGAGATAAAATAAAGAAGAGCTGATTGAACTCAACTGATGGTTGGAGCTGAACTGAGTGAACTGATTTAAGCTGAGCTAAATGAAAGCAACTGATCGATTAAGTGGGTCCGGCCTTCACATTTAGTTGGGACATTGGTAGGAGTTTGCCAGAAAAAGGCTAACTAAGAAAAATCAGGGTCCTTAAAATTTTAAAGATTGTCCATTTTGTTTTTTCTCAAATGAATATCAGTTTTATGTCTATCCATACTTTAATAAGAAGGGGGAGTGGGAGAGCCATGTTGATCCTTACGGAGTATTAGATCATGGGGATATGTGAATAATAGTGGCGTAGGTCCGGTGTTGATTGAGTTGAGGGTATATTGATAGGGGGATATCGGCTGTTTTTAAAATTTAAGAGTGAAGTTGAAAAGAAAACATTGGAGGCTTGAAAGGTTCGTTGGTCTCACTTATCTATCTTTTACTGAATTTTGGTCCCAGCCATGCCTCGGGTCGGCTCTAATTTATATATGTTTTTGTTTGTTTTTAATGTGGTTTTTGTTTGTGCTTATTGGCATGGGTTGTTTTGTATTGTTTAATTTTATACAAACCACTATTGAGGACTCGGATAAAATAAACAATGTCAGAGATAGTTTTTGTGCAAGTGAATAAACGATACAATCAAAAGCTCATACCATATGGTACAAGACTTTATTATCCGACTTTGAAATATTAAACATCAAAATTTATGGATTGATGATTAAACTTTCACATTTCATTTCAGTCATGGTTTGATTCCTAATACTATGCATGGTTTGTATTTTTATTTGTGCATGTGACTTGATTGCACGTGATCTTCTTGTGGCGAGTGCCACGTCGTAGTTTCGTTGACAGCGAGCCTTTTAATATCTATCATAATTATAGTAAAAGAGAAGCCACTAGGTTTAAAACTCGCCATGTGTCATTTCTACATTAAAATTTTCCAGCTTTTTACCCATCCCTAAAAAATCTTCTACTCCATACAATATATTTACCCTCCTAAATAATGAATATTATAATAGATATTCTTGTAATATATCTTCAAAGCAAATACTCAATAATGTAATCTGAACATAGAATTATTTTGTAGGATATTTGTTTTAAATTATGTATATTTACTTGACCCTTTTTCATAATGAAATTTTTTTAAATGTTTTTATAAGATTACAAAATTGAGTAATTAAAGGTATAGTAAATTTGTTTTTTGAGGGTTAATTGAAGTAAATTGAAGGTATAGTAAATTACTACTTACAAATATCAAAAGGTATGTCAAATCTAAAAAATGGAAGGAATATTATATTGAACATGATTTAATAGATTAGAGAATTATTTTATTAGAATAAGATTTCTAATTTATACTATGTTTATTGTTTTTCTAACTGTTGTTATATCACTTTGTTCAACTATTTAACTATGATCGAGATTTCAATATGCCATTAAATTGGCGATATTAACGATCATTGTGATGTATGAGACAATAATAATAATCTTAGAATTAAACTAACTTTAAAAAACCCGATTTTTATAATTTTTGTTATTTCACTAATTTCATCACTGAAAATCTTGATGATTTAAATGCTTTTAGTGTATAATTGTTTTTATTATAATGTTTTATACTAAAAGATTGAGAAGCGATAACAACTCAACCTCCCACAATTCATGTTTATGGTGTATGATCTCAATATATTACACCTCTTACTCCGTACTATATATATATATATATATATATATATATATATATATATAGCACTTGAACTCAATAGTTCAAACCTATAATTATTTAATGGAATCTTAAATAATTTAACTATATGCAACTATATTTGCAAAAGATATCAATAATTAGATTATATGACTTTTCACGATATCAAATTAAAGTGGTTATTATATATTGCATGATATCATTTATTAGTAGTCTTCAAAGTTTAATACGAAATACTGAGTAGTTAAAATTTATGATTATTGCATGAGATCGCTCATAGTAGTAGTCTTCAAAGTTATTAAAATGAGAAAATACGACCCATAGCATATTTTTATTATTTCACCAATGTTATTGATATTTTTAGATCAATAGATCGACATTTAATTAATTTTGGTATCCCATGCAAAATTAAAAAAAAAACAAGTAATTCATGGTTTGGTTTTTTTATTGTTATTATTTTTTTAGATTATTTTTGTAAAATAGTTTCATATAAATTTTGTTTTAATTTATTAAATTATTAAGTGCACGGGATTCAATAATTTAATTTTATTAGTATTATATGGGATCTAAATTTTTTAAAGTGCAGTATTATTGCACGGAATATCAATATTTCAAAGTTAGCTACTATCGCACGAGATTTTGATAGTTCAAATATAAAACTATTACTTGAGATTTTAATATATTTTAATGTTAGCTACTATTGCACGAGATTTTGATGATTTTGTTAGTTTAATTGTTTTTGTTGTCCCGTGAAAAATTAAAAAAAAAAAAGTAATTCATGATTTAGTTTTTTTATTAATATTGATATTCGTTTTAGAATATTTTAGTAACACAACTTCATGTCAATTTTGTCAAAATTTACTACATTATTCCGGGACCTCAGTACTTCAATTTTATTAGCATTATACGAGAACTCAATATTTAAAGTGTACTATTATTGCATGGAGCACCAATATTTAAAGTTGATTACTATTGCACGGAATTTTTAATAGTTCAAATATAAATTTATTGCACGAGATTTTTGCTTTTACTATTAAGCTGTAGAATTTATTTATCATAATTTTTTTGCTAATTTAATATTAAACTTTCAAGCCGTGCATCGCACGGGCATTATACTAGTATTGTATTATTATCATTCTTTGTTCATACTCAAGTATATGAATTAGTGGTTAAGTTTAAATTTTATGACATATAGGTTTTCAGTTCGAATCTCTCTACCCAATATTAACCTTTTTTGATAGTTGTTTGACAAAATAATGCCTCGTTGGCAAACAAACCATGCAACTGCAGCAAGCTCAAAACATGTTGGAAGGCGGTACATGGGTGTCATATCATTGTATGTATTTAAGCAGGCGACATGTGACGACTAACCAAGATTCGCTTTGCGTTTTTGATATATAATAAATGATTTCATCATAAAATCATGAAGGTATTCTTATTCAAAAGTGTAATAGTTTTAGGCTAAGCCCATTATCCATGGTGTATGGCCTGTAGGCTATGTATTTATATAGTATGAGTACTCAAGTCATGTACGACTACGAATACCTACAAGAGATTCTTTGATAGCTTCTATGAGAAGCCACTAAGGCCCTGTTCTCCACGTCTTATTTTTGTTGAACTTAACTTATTTTTGCTGAACTGAACTTGTTTTTACTGATCTGAACTTATTTTTGCTGAACTGAACTTATTTTTGCTGATCTGAACTTATTTTTGCTGAACTAAACTTATTTTTGCTGAACTAAACTTATTTTTGCTGAATTTGTTTTATACTAATTAAAAATTATAGGGCAATTATATACTGTAATTGAATTTAATTTAGGTGAAAATAATTGATTTAATATAATCTCTAAATTATATATAATCTGATTTTTCCCCTCAAATTTCAAGAATCTTATGGACAAAGGAATGCACAATATTTTATCATTTTCTTTTTAGTATCATATAGTTTCCATGTATTATAATACTATCATATATCTATATTAACATATATTTATTTTCATATAAAATAATATATTTCCAATTTTCCATCAAAAATATAAAATCATATGTAAATATTTTTTTTACATATTATTTCCATACAATACATATTCTCTTCAAAAATGCTACCTAAATATTATTAAAATTATATTCTACTGTTCTTATACCTTAATTTCTCATTTAAAAAGATGTGCACATATAAATATCCATTTACAAATTAATTTGCATAATACATATAGATTTTTGTTTTTTTGAACTGGACTTATTTTTGCTGAACTGAACTTATTTTTTGCTGAACTGAAGTTATTTTTGCTGATCTTAACTTATTTTTGCTGAACTGAACTTATTTTTGCTGATCTGAACTTATTTTTGCTGAAATGAACTTATTTTTGCTGAAATGAACTTATTTTTGCTAAACTGAACTTATTTTTGCTGAAAATAAGACGAGGAGAACATGGCCTAAACTCCATCTCTAATTAGTCATTGCTATTGGGAAATTATAAAAAAAAATTCCGAGATAAATTTACTAAATTAAACTCAGCATGGTGTTTTTTAGTAACTTGAAACTCATTTATTCTTACTTGAAAGCATATACTTGTGAATTAGTTTTTTTTTTAAATGTGACTTAAACTTATGTGTTGTGACTTGATAAAAAATGTGACTTGAAAAATATATTCCGTGACTTGAAACTCAACGGTTGTGACTTAATAATTTTTTGAGATAAATTTAACTAAATTCGGGGATTTTTTGAAACACTATCCTATCGGTCTTTTGTAGCAATGTAGCATCGAAAGGTAAAATGCCCAATTTTTTTAATTATTTTTTTTAAATTCCAACCTTAATGCAAAACCCCAATTAATTATTGAAGACCGAAATCCAAATTAATTTGCCGTCAATTGTTCAGGGTGTTGGGCGTTTAGTTGCTATGCCTTCTTGTAAGATGTTCATGGCTTGAAGAAAAGCAACAATCACAAATAGAGCTGGGCATAAGTGGCACGATCCGCCAACCCGACACGAACCCGACAGGCTATAAGCGGGTTTGGGTTGAGCAATCCAACCTGTTTATTATATTGGCACTACCCGACCCGACACGTGTAATAAATGGGCCGGGTTAGGGTTGAGGGACCTCAACCCATTTAACCCATATAACCCGTTTAATTGCTGGATCATATACTTCAATTTTAAGATTGGCCCATTTTTTTATGTTTGGCCCATGTTTTTAAGGTTGGCCTTTTAGGGTTAGGTTTAATTCACTCATTCTGGCCTCTCTCAATCTCTCATTCGGTCATTCTGCCTCTCTCATTCTCTCACTTCATTCTCTCACAGTCTCACACTCTCACTTCATTAGTTCATTGCTTCATTTTCTCATTCTCTCACGGTCTCACTTCATTATTTCTCTTTTTTTTTTTTTTCCTTTTTCGAATTATCGTTCCAAATTAATAAGGCTAAGGTATGTTTTTAGTTCATTTTTTCGGATTTTGGTGTATTTTATTAT
Organism: Suaeda aralocaspica; assembly: GCA_016808085.1. Taxonomy (NCBI): domain Eukaryota; kingdom Viridiplantae; phylum Streptophyta; class Magnoliopsida; order Caryophyllales; family Amaranthaceae; genus Suaeda; species Suaeda aralocaspica. The sequence continues at coordinate 2,710,631 of PYUH01000015.1, read as the reverse complement.
ATTGTTGTTTCGATTTTAATTTGTTTTGTTAACGGCTTTGTTGATTTACTTTAACAATTTGTTGGTTTTGATTTGTTTGTTTAACGATTCGTTGATTTTGATTTGTTTGTTGATTTCGTAATTTTTTGATTTATTTTGGTTCGTAATTTGTTTATTTTTCGATTTATTTTATAGTTGATTTATTTTTCGATTTGTTGATCTGTTTATTTGTTGATTTGTTGATTTGTTTCGATTTTAGTTATGTTAGTCAATTTTTTGTTTCGATTTTAGTTGATTTGTGTTGGTTTTTTGTTATCTTTACTTGGGGATTTTTTGTTATCATAATTTTTTGTTAATGAGTTGCTACTGCTAGGCTGATAATTTGAGCAAAGTGTGCTACTGCTACAATTAAATAATTTGAAATTAATTTGATAATTAAGTCACTGAGTCTCCCATGGTTTTGTTACTGAAATTAATTTGATACTGATATCTTAATTAAGTCACTAAGTCACTGATAATTTGAATCATTTGATACTGAAATTAATTTGATACTGCTAGGCTGATTTGTTGGTTTTGTTTGTTAATTTTTTAATTTTGTTTGTTGTTATTATGTAGGCTGAAATTAATTTTTTAATTTTTCTGCTTAAATTTAAGTATATCATATTTTTCATTCAAGTTCTAAACTTTTAAACTACTTTTTTTGGAAAGATTCGCTACAACCTGATGTTGAAGAATTGTGCAAGTACCTTTTGGGAGCGAAAGTAGAAGATGAAGAAGATGATGATGAAGACCAAACTCAAGCCTCACAACACTCTGTATTGGATTGAGCTTTAAAGAGTAGAAGAATGAAAATGATGAATGAAAATTTGTAATGGATTGTATCTTATTAATTGGCAGAACTTCTGACTTGTTTATTGGATATTTTGACATGAATTTGGTGATTTTATATTTTTATGAGATGTATTATCTTTAGTTTTTAATTTTAGATCTTTTTTTATTGACTTTAAATTATGTAATATATGCTACTGCAGGTTATTAGATGAAGAATAATTAGAAATAATTAGATGCTTTAATTAGAAATATAGAGTTGTTTAGGCACTTGTTAAACGGGTCAAATGGGTCAAACGGGTTAAGCAAGTTATAGCAGGTCGTGCTCAGGTTGGACATTCTAACCCGCCTAATTAAATGGGCCGAGTTCGGGTCAGGCTATGACAACCCGTTTAACTTTTGACCCGGCACGACACGACCTGTTACCCACCTCTAATCACAAATTACTCAGCTCGCCTAAACCAACATGACTACACTTGTGGGGATCAAAATAAAGGCTGAAAGTTAAAAAAAATCAGCATCTGAAACTAAGGCAGTTTCAATCAATGAAAAAACTGAAAAATTGTAATTCACCTCTTCCTCAAACACTTCTAAGTATACCAATAGGCTTAATTTCAACATATACTGTAGTTATTAAAGTGGACTGAAATAAGGCAATAAGCTACCAAACACTCAAACAACACCTATATATTTAGAATAATAATAATAATAATAATAATAATAATGAAAATTATCAATGGTAACCCCGTATTTTTTTTTTTTAGTGATAGCCCCGTGGTTTTTTTTTTTATTATTATCAATGGTTACTCTAAACTTTCAATCTTTTTTCAAACATAGCCTTAGTAAAATTTTATAAAACTAATTCTAAATACTTGAACTCAATTATAATGAAGTAGCGTCTCTAATCACCCCGAAACCACCTCCCACCCTCTTAAAATCACTCCTTTCTCTTACCATAAAGCCACCCAGCCACCCCCAAAACTACCTATCATTCCTCAAAACCACATTCGTGGAGGTTTTTAGGGGTGTCTTGGTGATTTAAATGGGTTGAGTCAATAATTTTGGGGGTGACTGAGTTGTTTGGTTTGGTTGGTTGGGAAGGTAGTTTTGGAGGCGTGGATGGTTTTAAGGAATGGGAGGTGGTTTTAAGGGTGTATGAGTTGTGGTTTTGGGGGTAAGGGAAGTGTTTTGAGGTGGGTGGGAGGTAGTTTTTGGGTGGTTTGAGAGGTGATTTCACTATAATTTAGTTCAAGTAATTATAATTAGGTAAAAAATAAATTATTAAGGCTATGATTGAAAAATGGTTATAAGTTCAGGGCTAACATTGATAATTTAAAAAATACGGGGCTATCATTGAAAATTTTAAAAAATACAGGGCTACTATTAATAATTTCCCTAATAATAATAAAAATTGCACTACTAAAAATCCCCCCCTTTGTCGACACTATTTCCGCCTATTTGCAACACTTTAAAGTGTCGGAAAAGTCACTACCGACACTTTCACAAAGTGTCGGAATTTCACATGACGAGATTTCTTGACACTTTAAAGTGTCGGTATTATGGACACAAAAAAGTGTCAGTATTTTATTGTTTCCGACACTTTAAATTGTCAGTAACACTGCCAAATGCAACTCTACCAAAATTTACCCGCCAAGTTCCTCGACACTTTAAAGTGTCGATTCTTATTTTGCGGGATTTTGAGGGAAAATAATCGACACTTTAAATAGTCAAGTTGACTAGGGGTATAAGTTTGACGTATAAAATAAGTAGACACTATAAAGTGTCGGCATTCTCAATTTTTTTACTGGAAATCGATGCAAAAAATTCAAATCCAATTGTAGAAAATAAAAAATACCCTGTTGCCACATTTGTGCTACTTGTTGAAAATTGTGAAGCTAGTATTTGAACATATATATACTACGTGCTTTTCATCATCATAGAAATTTAACCCTGGAAGAGAAATTATATTTCGTAATATAAATTCATCATATAGATAATATATCATCCACCCTTTAATACTGAAAAAGTTCAAATACTAAAAACACAATTAAAAAAAAACAATCTAAATACTATAAAAACTAATAATTTAAAATGTTAAAACATCTAAGTACTAAAAAATACTCACAATTGAAAAGTTTAACAACCAAAAGACTAATAAATTTTAGTGAACGGTCATATACGGTATGCCATTGTTGTAAGATCATCAAGTTGACTTTTGTTGGTTCGATTCATCCATGTCTTCAGTTTCTTCACTCAAATCTTCTATATTCTGGAGAAAAAAAAAAGCATTTCATTAATACATATAACAAGGCATAAAAGCATTAACATTTGGGTATACTAGTGATTAATGCCCAATGGTAAGGTGTGGTCTGCATAGCTGCATAACTATTATTGAAACTTTTTTTGGTGCAAATGTAAGCCAAGAATAGCTGAAAACAAACACCTAAACAACCAGCAAGAAAATAAACAACCTAAGAAAAAAACCAAACAACCAACCAAAACAACCTACAAAACCACACTCTACACCACAAATAGCCAGCCACCAAAACAAGGGATCAGCCCTATAACATACTGCTAACACATCCTGTATAAGCTTAAAATCATGAGCAAGATCAGGAACAAGAATCAAGTAGCTTGCTAAAATGCTGTGTATTATCATGACTGTTATGAGATTCCTTAACTCCGTGTAAATTGTAGATTAGTTGGGGGAGAAGGGAATGTAAGCAATTGACAGAGAATCAAATTAAGTTCCATCTTATCTTAACCTTTTCTGAAGTTGTTAGGCTCTAATTCACAGACCTACCAAATACTTGTTACCTTCATTTTTAAAAAACCTACCTTACTTGAAAGAAAACAGAAGGCTTTTGAAACCTGAAAAACCTGAAGTCATTTTTCCTATATAGAACAGGCCACTGCAGCCAGCCTGAAAAACCTACCTTACTTGAAAGCTGCACAGCAGTCAGCCTGCACTGGGACTCTGCAGCCACTACTGCCTCCCCAGGAAACCTCCCTTCCTACTCAACAACGGCAGAAGAACAGCCACACACTGCACCACCATCTGCAGCTTGAAGCCAACAAACACCAACAACACTGCACCAACTCCAGTTCAAAAAACCAGCTCACCAACTAATTTTCTTGACAACTAATCTTGACAACTAATTTTCTAAACTAACTTTGACAATTGTAAGATCTAATGTTTGATGAGACACTCTTTACTTGAGTTTAGATCTAATTAAGATACTTGCTATCTTTTAAACACAATACAACTGGCAACACCTTGTTGGCTCAATAACAAAAGAATTTCAACCCGAACTACAAAACAAAACGAATAAAACAAGGTACAAGTGAAGAGGACATAGACTAACCTGCTCATTTATGGAGCGTAAAGCAGCATTAGTGGCCGCTAACATTTCTGGAGATATACGACCACTTTGCACAGCACTCAACAAGTCACTCATAGAAGATGCCATTCTCTTTATAAGGTTAGTTGTGTGCTTCTTATGCCTTGCAAACTTAACTTGAATATCATGGTCTCCGTTATTACTCATTTCTGATGTGATGCCTCTTTTTCGTAACAACGAATGCACGCCCATCACGTCACTTCGCTTCACTCCAAACCCATACCCAATTGGTTTCTGGTTATTATTATCTTTGTCGTACATGAGCTCATTAAAAACTTCATCTTCAATCTCTGTTATTGTCTTCGATGATGAAGTATATGCAACAGCTTCATCAATCTTAGATTTTGCCACATTCTACAATTACTCACAAGGACACCGATTAATAGCTAAGAACACCGAAATGCCAACAGTACATATTTTATCATTTAATAACACCAAAATGAACCCAAAATATGATATAAAGTAATGTGTACTGTACAAGAGAAGAGTAATGTGAAACATACAATGAATTCTTCAGTACTAGTTTTCTCGGGATAAACTCCATCCTTTGCTTTGTGAGTTAAATCAAAAAATTCATAACCACCTGGCTCCCTTCCATGTTTTGCCTCCTACAATATTTTGAATATTATTTAAGTAATATAAATTCTAATTACTTTTAATAAACAAGGAGAAAGCTTTTATGACATACAAATTCATCTCTTGAAGTAGCAAAGCTTGTAGAACCATTGGTATGAAGATGACCAAGCATGGAACGCGCTTCTCTTCCATTGGCAGCATATTTCTGACCATTATACACATACCATTATTTTTAGGATCAACGCTTTCAAATACTAGAATAAATTGAAGTAGAAAAAGAAGAAGAAGAAGAAAAAAGGTACCTTACTTTTACTTGAATACCAATATTTCACTAGTTCTAACCAAGTACCTCGTTGCATTCCACTTGGCTTGTTGTTCTCAATTTCTTGCCTAGTTCGCATACTTGGGTTGAAGTATCTAGCTTTCAACTCAAACTTCCATTGTCTACGATGCTTACCGACGTGCTTAAGCATTGCATCATTGTAGGTCCTACCATTAGGAATTATGAATTTTCCCTAAAAGGAGAAAAAAAAACCAAGTATGTGTAAGAATAATTCATAAAATAGATAATGGGATTTATATATCTTGAAACCATAATTGCACAAACTTACGCGAATCAGATCTACAATGTCTGCTTGCACTTGTTGGTTTACATTTCGCCAATTTTCTACATCAATTGGACACAACTCAGGATTTTTAGCGACATTTGAAATAAACTTCACAAGCACTGCTCCCCCCTTTCTAATTGGTTGGTTATATTGATTGAAAGAAACCTCAAATCTAAATCCATCTTTCATGAACCAAACATCATGTGGTTGTATAGATCCACTCCATATTTCCACTTTCCCATTTGAATCTGTGATTAAAATGTGAGGAAAAGTGTCATCACAACATAAAAGATCATATAACAAGCAATCAAAAAGTGGTTAGTGCAATATTATGCATAATGACATTCTTCTTCATTCCATAGTAATAACATGCAATATAACCACACAACAAGCTAGGCTCCATATTGTTTCTACCGTTAATGTTATATTTAATTACCTATAGCACGAACATTCTCACTTGCATCAAATATCACGTCGTCTGTCCAATCCCGAGGTTCTTCATTGGAAGAGTTGGCATTGACCGCAACAGAAAAACTCCTTTTTCCTTTTCCCCTTGACCCACCAATTGCCACGTCATGAACAATGTTATTAATTTATTACAAGCGTAAGAGATTTGTAAGTATGTTTAATTGATTGATTGTGTAAATGATGAATTTGATAGATGAATTGATAATCTGATACTTTGTATTGCGTAATTAAGAAATGAGAAAAGGTGATAACAACAATTCACCATGCCGGCTAGCCGCTTGCGTCACTGCTGGCAACCGACGTCACTGACCTTCTTCATTTTTAACTTTATTACCCTAACTTAATTATGAATTTGTTGATTGAAACTACAATTGACAAATTATATGTCAAGTACTACTTATGTTGAATGTTGATTATATTGGATTTGATGAATCAATATATTAAACGATATATTGTCATCTCCCACTTCTTCATCTTCATTTTTGGTGTAATACCTCACATTTTCACGTATTTTAAAAAAATATTTTGTATTTTACTCGTATAATTTCAATATTTTTATTGAAAAATCATGTTCAATAGCAATATTAAATGAAAAATAATAATAATAATAAATAAATAAATAAATAAGTTTTAATTAAAAATAATTATTTATGTTCATAAATAATATTTTATGTTTATAAAATATTTTAAAAAGGCTTCTAAAAATAGAATTTTCAAGAGTTTCCTAATTTATTTTGAGGCAATAACCTAAAGGTAATTTCCACTTGTTAGGATAAGTATGGGTTTTTCCAAATCCTACTTTGGGGCCTATAAATACCCATTAAAATCCAAATTTTCAGATTTTCTTCATCATTAGTTGTCGTTAGGATTTCAAAGTTTAGAGAGAAAAAGAGCAAAAAAAAAAAAAAAGGTGATTTCCGAAAAAAAAAATTACAGTTTGGTTTTTGGAAAAACAGAAGAAAAAAAAGTGTTTTGTTCTTGGGATCCGTACCTCGCCGGACCCCACCCGCACCCAGCTGGAGCCACCTCGCGACACCAGCCGGACCACCGCCGACCACCTTGCGCCACTTCCTCCCCCTTTGGTATATTTTCGGACTTTTTATAAAAATAATAAAAAAAAAAAAAACTCTCCTTCTCTCTTTTTAATTCAATCTTGCAAATTCATGTTCATATTTATGTTTAATCATGCTTTTATAAGTTTTAATCATGTTCTAATAAAGTTATGACTTGTTTTAAGGCATGAATTAATTTGTTGTTCATGAAATTTTAGATTAGGATTTGAAAAGTATGAAAGTTATGATTTTTATGAGTTTTTATGACCTAAACTTCAATATTATGATCATGAATTATTGTTGTGTGAATTTATGATGATTTTATGAAGTTTAGATTGATTTTCAAAGGCTTTGAATATAAAATAAATTGTTGTCCAAATTTTATAATCATGAAATTCAATAGAATAAATATTATGAACATATTTTGGCTTATGAAAAATTATTCTAAAGCATAGATTGGTTTCATAATTATGTTAGTTGATTGTAGAAGAGTTTTGCCACGAATTTATGATGTTTTTATGAGTTTTTCATGACTTTAAAGTTAATAAATAAATCTGAAATTTTTATAAAAACAAGTTAAAGTAAGTTTTAAGTGTTCATATTATGCAAGTATGATCACATATTAATTCTAAGATGTTACATATAATTTTTAGTATGTTTTATGAAGTTTCAAAGTGATTTTAAGCATGTTTAACATGTTGTCCAGAATTTATAAAGTGAATAATTAAGCTTTTAAAGTATGTAATTAGCATGAATTGATAATATAAATTAAGTAATACATTGTATGATTGATTTATATTGTTTTTGAAGTTTTTTCAAGGAGTTTTGGTAATTCTAAATTGATGTCCGCTTTTCTAAATTAAAGTGGCATGAAATTTATATTAAGGTTTTATAAAGTATAAATACGTCCCGAAAACCAAGTAATCATACAATAGAAAAGTAAAGTGTAGTATGGAATTAAATAGAGACCATTACAGGAATGTTTTGGACAAATTTCCAATATAGAAGTTAGTTTGTAGTTGTTGTAGAACTTAGTCAACAAGGATTTAATTTAGTTTCGGTTTTCCTTATGTAGGAGACTTTGATCTAGTCCACTTCTAGAAGTTGTGGCAGAGCACCATTATTTTACAAGGTACGTAAGTACTAAAGACAAACACAGGAACTAGAATTCATGCATGGATAATCCTTGATTATATGAAATATTGTTATGATTGTTGAATCAAGAATTATGTGCATGACAAGTTGATGTGAATTTTCATATGAATACAAAACTTCGCAAGGATAGAAACTAAATTCACAAATCTCTAAAGGCTAGGCCACCAAAACTCGCGAATTTAGGTTGATTAATTAGTCTTTGATTAAAGCTCAAGCCACCCTCAAAGCCACTAATCAATCTCACAAGAGTCTAAAGGAAATATCCACCAACTCATATTTTCGGTATTTTTGTTTTCTAAGTAAACAAAACAAAACTTTTATTCAATATCCAAATTTCTATTTTACAAACTAATGTTGAGACTATTTATAGGAATAATCATCAACAAAATCCTAATAAAACTAAGTTAAAACACACGCACAAACAAAGCTAAAATCGTCCCCTGAGGTGACTCATCAATGACTCACAAGATAAGATGCCACATCATTATTGCATGTCATTCTCATCTTGCTAACAAACTCTAACAAACTATATCTAAACAAAAAATATCCTAACAATGTTTCTAATACCTTGATAATCAAGATAATCAACAAATTACAACCAGAATTACACAAAAATATGATCTACCCAAATTAACACAAAATCGTCAAAATTGACGCCACACGAGCAAGGTTCAATTTTGCGCAATTTTTTGAGATTTTCTTCAAATCTTCAAGAAACCTTTCAAGATTCAATCTTTTAATCAAGAAACCTTCAAGAAGTCATTTTCCATGTGTATAAGGCTGTAAATGAAGATTAAGACACTTCAAGAAATGAAAGACTCAATGCCTAAAATAAAAAAATCCTATCAAGTGAAATGGGATAAAAACTCATAGGCAAAACCAACTTATTCCCCTTGTTAATCCTCTTGCCTTGATTTGCGTGCCACCCCTAGGTATGTGTGACCATGCACACGCAAATGCCAACCCTAGATGCACCCATTAGACTTAAATCTCCATAAGCAACTAATTCACCCATGGTTGCACCCTTGTTAGCAGCTTCAATCAAACCTTCGAAGTTGTGATTAATATTTGTATCATCCTCCCCTTTTTCAAAAGTGTTTGTCCTCAAACCTCGAAGTTGATCATCAGAAACATAAGGAGTTAAATCACTTATGTTGAATGTAGCATGGACTCCATATTCACCTGGTAATTCAAGCTGATAAGCATTGTCACCAATTTTCTTCAACGCCTTGAATGGACCATCACACCTAGGCATAAGCTTGTTCTTGCATTTATTTGGAAATCTCTCCTTCCTTAGGTGTAGCCAAACCAAGTCTCCCTCCTTGAATGAATGTTGATGATGATTCTTATTTGCACGAGCCTTGTATTGCTTATTCACCTTTTCAATCCTAGCCTTGACCTGCGCATGAAGCTTCTGCATATACTCAATTTTCGACAAAGCATCCTTGTGCACCAGTTCACCATTTGGAATATCAATATGATCAATAGGCAACTTAGGATTCACCCCATAAACAACCTCAAATGGCGAGTGTTTAGTAGCAAAAGTAGGTGACCTATTGTAGGCAAACTCTGCATGTGCAAGCTTCAAGTCCCAATCTTTCTGTGTCTTACTCACGAAAACATGCAACAAGACACCAAGTGTTCTATTTGTGACTTTTGTTTGCCTATCAGTTTGAGGATGGTATGATGTACTAAAGAGTAGTTTTGTGCTAACAAGCTTCCACAGAGACTTCCAGAAATAGCACATAAATTTCATATCTCTATCACTTACAATAGTTTTCGGAATTCCATGAAGCTTCACAATGTCTCTGAAATACAGGTCTGCAACATTCATAACATCATCTGTTTTACGACAAGGTGTAAAGTGAGCCATCTTCGAAAATCTATCTACCACAACCATGATAGAATCCTCGCTTCTTGCAGTTCTAGGCGATCCCACAATAAAATCCATGGAGACATCTTCCCAAGGACCTTCAGGAACAGGTAATGGTGTGTAATAACCTTAATGAAAAGAAGTTTTTGACAATTGACAGATTGCACATTGAGATATGATAGCTTCAACATCAACAATCATCTTAGGCCAATAAAAATGTTCTTGTAGCATTTTTAGAGTTTTAGTAATGCCAAAATGCCCTGCTAACCCTCCACCATGCGCTTCTTTGACAAATAATTCTCTAATTGAACACTTAGGCACACACAATTGAATACCTTTAAATAAGAACCCATCATGCATCACATAAGAGCCTATCACACCCTTGATCATCTGTTGCAATATGAGACCGAAATTGTCATCATGCTCATAGTATGTTGATCATATCTAAGCCAAGTAGCTTGCAATTCAACACACTAATGAGAGCATACTTTCGTGAAAGTGCATCTGCAACAACATTAGACTTACCTTCTTTGTACTTTGATGAAAAGTGAAAAGATTGTAGGAATTTTACCCACTTGGTATGTCTAGGGTTCAACTTTTGCTGGCCATTAATATGCTTCAATGATTCATGATCAGAATGTAGAATGAAGTGATGAGGTCTTAGGTAATGACTCCAATGATCAAGAGTTCTAACAATTGCATAAAACTCTTTATCATAGATAGAATAGTTCAACCTTTCCCCATTCAATTTCTCACTAAAGTAAGCAATAGGCCTCTTCCCTTGAACTAATACTGCGCCAATCCCCACATTGCTTGCATCAGTTTCAACGTCAAAAGGTCTCGAAAAATCAGGCAATGCCAGAATAGGTGTGTTGCATAGCATCTCCTTAATCTTCTCAAAGGCTTTTTGTGCCTCTGTTGTCCACTCAAAAGGCTTGTCTTTATTTAAGAACTCAGTCATAGGAGCAACAATAGATGAGAAATTCTACAAAAATCTCCTATAGAATGAAGCTAATCCATGAAAAGCACGAACCTCAGTGACGTTAGATGGAGTAGGCCAAGTTCTGATTGCTTCTACTTTTGTTTGATCAACAAAAACTCCATCTTGTGAGACCACATACCCCAAAAACGTGACACTGGGTACCATGAAATAACATTTTTTGAGCTTTCCATAAATTTTTTGTTGCCTTAAAATTTCGAAAACACTCCTTAGATGCTGTAGATGGTCTTCATTGCTTCTACTATAAACCAGGATGTCATCTAAGTAAACAACAACAAATTTTCCAAGATATGGCTTTAATACCTCATTCATGAGTCTCATGAAAGTGCTAGGTGCATTAGTAAGACCAAAAGGCATAATTAACCATTCATAAAGCCCCAACTTTGTTTTGAAAGCTGCTTTCCATTCATCACCCTCTCTCATGCGAATTTGATGATACCCACTCCTAAGATCAATCTTTGTAAACACATTAGAACCATATAGCTAATCGAGTAAATCATCTAACCTTGGAATTGGGAATCTATATTCGATGGTGATGTTGTTGACTGCTCTTGAATCAATGCACATTCTCCAAGTACCATCCTTTTTAGGTACAATCAATGTGGGCACTGCTCAAGGACTCATGCTCTCCCTCACGTATCCACGTTCCATTAGCTCTTTTATCTGCCTTTGAATCTCCTTGGTTTCCTCTGGATTACATCTATAGGCTGTTTTGTTTGGAATTTGAGCCCCAGGAATAAGATCAATTTGATGTTCAATGCCTCTTATAGGTAGTAATCCCGGTGGTAAATCATTAGGAAACACATCTTCAAATTCATGCAACAAAGGCTTCAAAATTGATGGAATTGATGAGGAACCTTCTTGTACTTCCTTAGCCATGAGAACAAAGACCTGATTACAAGAATTTAATCCCTTTCCACCTCTCTTACACTCGTAAAAAATGCCCCTCTCTTATTCTCCATAGTCTCTTGCTTTTGTACCTTTACAACTTTCAATGGATTTAGTGCAATAGACTTGCCATTGGCGTGCTTTTTGATGACATAAACATTAGTTCTACCATCATATTGAACAAATCTATCATATTTCCATGGCCTCCCAAGCAGTATATGGCACGCATCCATAGGGCAAACATCACACAACACATTGTCCTCATATTGCGCAATTTTGAATGATATTAAAGCTTGTTAGGTTACCTTAACATCACTAGTATTACTCAGCTAATGAAGCTTGTATGGGTGAGGATGATTATGAGTAGGATAGTTGAGCTTTTGAATCAATAAAGTAGACACCACATTCGTGCAACTACTACTATCAATGATCACATCACAAAGCTTGCCCTCAACTACACATCTTGTCATGAAGATCTTATCTCTTTGGCTTTCTTCTAAGGGTGTGGGTTTGGCTTGTAAAACCCTTCTCAACACTAAGGCCTGGCCATGAGTCTCAAGATCAACTTCCTCCATATCATTGCTACTTTTATCCCCTTGCTCAATGTCATCTTGCTCCCCTTCTTCAATAATTACATCTAGATAGGCTTCTTCAATCTCCCTTGCCTCTCTAATAGTGATGACTCTTGAACTAGGACAATTTCGTTGCACATGACCATATCCTTGGCACTTGAAACACTTCCTTTTATCATCAGGAATTGACGAGAATTTGGTAGGATTAATGACCCTTGGCTTATCTCCACTTTCAACCCTAGACTTAGTGTTTTGCGCAAACACTACCTCTTTCTCCTTCTTGGGTTCATAACTTTTGAAGAAAGTCTTAGACTTTTTTGAGTGTCCTTGCTTTTCAACTCTCAAGGCTACCTTACAAATTTCATCAAAAGTCCAATAGGGTTGCAATTCTACTTTCTCCTTGATAGATTCATCAAGCCCTACAACAAATCTAGCCACTTTGTGATCCTCCTTCTCTTCAATATCACATATGATGACCATCCTTTCAAACTCATTAATGTATGCTTCAACACTCTTTGAGTTTTGTTTCAAAGCATGCATCTTTAGGAAGTTGTTTTGTTCATATTCATGAGGAACAAATCGTTTCCTCAACTCCTTCTTTAATTTTGTGCCAAGAGGTGATCTTGGATCTCCCTTCCTTCCTTCTCTTCCTTTGCAAGCCTTCATACCAAAGACTAGCATAAGATTATAGATTCAATTCCGCCACCCTAAAGGCCTTAGAACCATCATACTCCTTTTAATTAAACACCCTTTCAGTTCTCCTCAACCAATCAAAAAAAACTTCCGGATCCAAACTTCCATTGAACTCAGGAACGTACAACTTCAAGTTTCGGTCATCATCCCTTGGTTTGTCTCGTTTTTTGTTCCTTTTCCTCTCATCTGATCTTCATCACTTGAACTTGAGTCTATAACCCTCCTAAGCTTACGTGAGCCTCTAGTAGAATCATCATCACTAGAACTTGAACTAGACTCATCAGGGTTGTTCGATTTTTTTGCGCTTTTAGACTTTCTTCCCACGAATTGCATTAGTTCCTCCAACATGTTGCGCAATTCTTTGATCTCATTGTCCCTTTGAACATCTCTATCTTGCTCATAAGGGATTCCCTGTTTGTTGTTTATAGATTGCTCCTTTGCCATAGCTAATTTTGCTTGAGTATTGATCGTTTTGACCTCTCAACGAGAGCACCAAAGTTGATGTGAATTTTCGGATAAATACAAAACTTCACAAGGATAGAAACTAAATTCACGAATCTCTAAAGGCTAGGCCACCAAAATTCACGAATTTAGGTTGATTAATTAGTCTTTGATTAAAGCTCAAAGCCACTAATCAATCTCAAAATAGTCTAAAGGAAATATCCACCAACTCATATTTTCGGTATTTTTGTTTTCTAAGTAAACAAAACAAAACTTTTATTCAATATCCAAATCTCTATTTTACAAACTAATGTTGAGACTATTTATAGGAATAATCATCAAAAAATCCTAATAAAACTAAGCTAAAACACACGCACAAACAAACCTAAAATCGTCCCCAAAGTTCACTCATCAATGACTCACAAGATAAGATACCACATCATTAGTGCATGTCGTTCTCATTATGCTAACAAACTCTAACAAACTATGTGTAACACCCTGGATTTTCCCTACTTCTTACTTCTCATTTTTCTACAAAACATATTAAATTAATAAATATTATATTTACTAAAACTACTAAATATGAAAAAACCAAAGTATTACCGCCACCGTGATAACGGCTAAGGCATTTATCAAAGTAATACAGCGGAAGTCTTAAAACCAAAACAATTTAAAAGTAAACTTCAAACAACTTTAAATTAAAATCAACTTTAAACTTATTACACTTCGGAACCATATTAATGGCCCTTAAAAAACCAAATCAAAACTAATATTTAAAAGTCTTTCGAAATCCAAACATCCAAAACAAATGTTATTCTTCATAAGCAATTAAAATAAAGCAAAACTACAATCACAGCAAGCGCTCTCACTCCATCCCATCATGAAATGACTTATGTCCACTTGTACTTGCAACTTTTCTTTTACTAGACAACTACTCACCACAAGTGGGTCATCGTAGGGCCAAGTCCAAGACAAAGCCATGCACACAAACAAACAGTCAGCAAAGCTGAGTACATAACTAGTAAAGACTTATGCAAAAGCAAAAAGAAATAAAACATGCACTCAACTTACCTTTGACAACCTTTTTCCTGTACATGGACTCAATTAAATTAATTAATATATTAATAATTATGGATCCTGCATCAAACGGGTTTCCTCCTATAAATCATCGCCCTATTGGGCACCAGTTGGGGAGCAACTCCTAGAAGGTATTACTATGTCACATAAAGTGACGGATATCCAGCGCATTAAAAATATAAATGAGTACAACATTTTGTACTCCAATTAGGAGTCATAGATCACTGTTCCATACGACTCCCCCCATTGTTCATACTCAAGGTATATACGTTCCAAAAGTTTTGATGCAAGTCCTCTAACACTTTACGTGATTTAACAGGTTTACAATGTTATAACTCTCATGCAACATCACATATATAAAAAGAACATGCATCCAATCAAGTAAGCCAATTTAATTATCTTCAATTTAAGGTGATTCAAAATTAATCTTTATGCGTGTCCTTTAATTAAATTGAACTTCCTTTACCACATATTAACTGTGAGTGGCTAACAACTTACTTCCTTCTTGACCACACATTAAACTGTGAGTGGTATTATATATAAAATAATTGCTCATAACTTCTTTTAATTATGTGAATAAAAATTCACAACTATCTTTCTTGTTGATTAAGTAACTAACCAACTTAAAAATAACTTTCTTTCTTGATCAATAAACTATTGGCCAAATTAAACTGATCATAACATTCCAATTCAAGCTTATAAAGATTAAACTTTCTAATTAATCATGGAATGTCATCATACTTTAAAAAAACATGCTACTAACAAACTTGCCATGCATATAAATTCATGATTCGAACAAGCATACAAGATTTCATGTAATCAAGAATTACTCAAGCATGCGTTCTAACTCTTATGTTTGTCTTTAGTACTTACGTACCTTGTATAATAATTGTGCTCCGCCACAACTTCTAGAAGTGGACTAATTCAAAGTCTCCTACACAAGGAAAAACCGAAATAAATTAAAACCTTGTTGACTAAATTCTACAACAACTATATCTAACTTCTAAATTTGGAAACTTTGTCCAAAACTTCCTTATATGGTCTCTATTCAATTCCATACTTTACTTTTCTTTTCTATTGCAATACTACTTAGTTTTCTGGACTTATTTATGCTTTATAAAACCTTAGTAAAAATTTTATGCCACTTTAGAAAAGTGGACAACAATCTAAATTTATCAAAACTCCTTGAAAACTTCCGAAAACAACACAAATCAATCACACAATGCGTTACTTAACTTATATGATCAATTTATGCTAATTACATACTTTAAAAGCCTAATTAATTAATTTATAAAATCTGGACAGCATGTTAAATATGCTTAAAATCACATTTAAACTTCATAAAACATACTAAAATTTATATAGATCAATATAGAATTGTTGTGTGATCATAGTAGTACTATTTGGACACTTAAAACTCAATTTAACTTGTTTTTATTAAAATTTCAGATTTATTTATAAACTTTAAAGTCATGAAAAACTTATAAAAACATCATGATTTCATGCCAAAACACTTCTACAATCTACTAACATATTTATGAAATCAATCTAGGCTTTAGAACAATTTTTCATATGCCAAAACATGTTCATAATATTTATTCAACTCAAATTCATGATTATAAAATTTGGACAGCTTTATAAAATAAATTTAAAACCCTTATAAATCAATCTAAACTTAATAACATCATCATAAATTCACCCAAAAATAATTTATGATCATAATATCAAAGTTTAGAAAAATTCATAAAATCATAACTTCATAAATTTTTCAAACCCTAATTTATAATTTCATGAACAACAAAATTAATTCATGCCTTAAAACAATTCATACTTATATCAAAACATGATTAAACTTATAAGAACATGATTAAACATAATTATAAACATGAATTTGCAAGATTGAATCAAAAATAAAGAAGTAGAATTTTTTTTTAAATAAAAGATTCGAAAAATACCAAAAACGAAGGGAGGAGGTGCGGTAGTGGCGCGCGGTGGCCGGCTGGGTGGCGTCCGGCGGTGGCAGCGAAGGGGGTCCGGCTGGGCACGAATCCCGAGGCAGCTTTAAAAAATTTTTTCTAGATTTTTGGAATCCTAATGACTAGTATGATCATGAAAAGTAGGAATTTTAGGTTTTGTAGGGTATTTATAGGCCCCAAAGTAGGATTTTGGAGAGGCCCATAAATATTCCTAAGTAAATTAGGAAACCTTTAAAATCTATTTTTTGAAACTCTTAAAATATTTGTAATCATAAAAATATTATTTAAGAACACAATAACTACTTTTAACCAAACTTTATTATTTATTTTATTTTTATTAATTTCTTTTTATTTAATACTTCTATTGAACACAATTTTCAATAAAAATATTAAAATTATACAAATGAAATACGAATCTTGTACGCATAAAATACAAAAATACTTTGCTTAAATACGTGAAAATGTGAGGTATTACACAAAAATATGATCTACCCAAATCAACACAAAATCGTCAAAATTGACGCCACACGAGCAAGTAGAGCCGTTAAACGAGTCGTGCCGTGTCATTCTCGAGTCGGGTTGGCAATTAAACGGGTTGGGCACCCTTGACCCTAACCCTAACCCTACCTCTTTAATTAAAAGGGTCACACAACCCAACTCTAACTCGGCACGCCGGGTACTCGGCTAACCCGGCACAACCCGCCTAACATGTTTAGCTCACGTACTTTTAACTTTTTAGAGTACTAATCTAATTATCTCAATTCTCAAAGGCTCAAACCTTCAACAATTATTCCATAATCAAAGTTCAAAAGCTCCAAAAGTCCTGAATAGTAACTAGTAGTCTAGTACTACTAGTAAGTAACTTAGTACGCATTACTTAAATTAGTTTTACAAACCAAATGGCGAATTGTTGAAAGATAATCATTAACATACCAAATACATCAATAACAATTAGGCAATTGGAGTTCCAACTTCCATATACATCAATATTAATTAATATAGTAGCAGTAGCAGTAGCAGCAAAGTCAAATGCTCGATTGTGTGCAGGTATTATGTTGTATTTCAGTTTAGATTAAGCGGGTTGATAAACGGGTTAAACGGGTTAAACGGGTTGCCATCCTAAACCCTAACCTTACCCGCTTATTAGGTGGGTCTAGTCGTGCCAACCCGTGTACTTAAACGAGTTAAAGTCCTCGACCCATACTCGCTAGTGGCGTGTCGAGTTCGGGTCGAGTTGGCGAGTCGTGCCAGTTTTTAACAGCTCTATGAGCAAAGTCCAATTTTGCGCAATTTTTGAGATTTTCTTCAAATCTTTAAGAAACCTTCAAGAAGACATTTTCCATGTGTATAAGGCTGTAAATGAAGATTAAGACACTTCAAAAAATGAAAGACTCTATGCCTAAAATGAGAAAAACCCTATCAAGTGAAATGGGATTAAAACTCATAGGCAAAACCAACTTATTCCCCTTGTCAACCCTCTTGCCTTGATTTGCGTGCCACCCCTAGGTATGTGTGACCATGCACACGCAAATCCCAACTCTGGATGCACTCGTTAGACTTGAATCTCCATAAGCAACTAATTTACCCATGGTTGCACCCTTGTTAGTAGCTTCAATCAAACCTTCGAAGTTGTGATCAATATCTGTATCAAAAGTTTATTAGAAGCATGATTATTATAGTATGATTGACATTTCATGTTAAACAGTAATTTAAATTTTTATAAGATTGAATTGGAATGTTATGATCAGTTTAATTTGGCCAATAGTTTTGAATCAAGAAAGGAAGTTATTCTTAGGTTGGTTAGTTACTTAATAAGGTAGTTGTAAATTTTTATTCACATGATTAAAAGGAAGTTATGAACAATTATTTTATGCAAATTGCCACTCACAGTTTAATGTGTGGTTAAGGAGGAAATAAATATTTAGCTACTCACAGTTAATGTGTGGTAAAGGAGGTTCAGTTTAATTAAAAGACACACATAAGATTAATTATGTATCACCTTAAATTGAAGATAATTAATATGGCTTGCTTGATGTGATGCATGTCTTTATGTGATGATTGTATGTGAGTTATAACATTGTTAAACCAGTTAATCACGTAAAGTGTAAGAGGACTTGCATCAAAACTCTTGGAACGTATATACCTTGAGTATGAACAATGGGGAGAGTCGTATGGAACAGTGATTTATGACTTCTAATTGAAGTACAAGACATTGTACTCTTTTATATTTATAATGCGCTGGAATTCCGTCACTTTATGTGACTTAGTAATACCTTCTTGGAGTTGCTCCCAAGTTGGTGCCCAATAGGGCGATGATTTTTAAGGAGGAAACCCGTTCGATGCAGGATCCATAAGTTTAATCGTAATAATTAATTTAGTTGAGTCCATGTACAAGTAAAAGGTTGTCAAAGGTAAGTTGAGTGTATGTTTTATTTCTTATTGTTTCGTTGCATAGTCTTTAGTAGTTATGTACTCAGCTTTGCTGACTGTTTGTTTTGTGTGCATGGCTTTGTCCTGGACTTGGCCCTACAATGACCCACTTATGGTGAGTAGTTATCTAGTAAAAGAAAGGTTGTAGGTACAAGTGGGCATATGTCATTTCATGATGGGTAAGAGTGAGAGCGCTTGCTGTGTTTTGTAGCTTTACTTTATTTTATATTGCTTATGACTAACTAACATTATTTTGATGTTGTTTTATTTCTAAAGACTTTTAGTTTTGTTTTTAAGGGCCATTATTATGGTTCCGAAGTGTAATACAGTTTAAAGTTGATATTTATTTTGAGATTGTTTTGAAGTTAGTTTAGATTGGTTTTTGGTTTTAAAACTTCCGCTGTAGTACTTTGATAAATGCCTTAACCGTTATCACGGTGGCGGTAATACTTTGGTTTTTCCATATTTAGAAGTTTTAATAAATATAATCCTTAATAATTATAATATGTTTTCCGGAAAAATATCAAGTAAGAAGTTTGGAATTTCCAGGATGTTACAGTTGGTTTACCTTTAAATTTGGTTCAAATATTTATATTACTTAACTAAAGCTCTTGTTTATTTTTTTGGGGAAATTATCAATGGTAATCCTGTGTTTTTTTAAATTAGCGGTGGTAGCATCGTGTTGTTTAATCGTGATCTGTAGCTAGTGGCGGAGCCACGTGTAGTCTTCGTGATGCACTTGACCACCTTTCCTTTAAAAAAGGGTTTTCTTACATGGTGCCTCTAAGTTATTGAGTTTTCTACGCGATATCTTCTCAAATTAAAACTTCGATATGGTGCCTCGAAAGTTCATTAAGTTACTAAGCTATGGTATTTTCGTTAAAAATGTCACGATTTTAATGTCAATCTGGTGGCTCATGCGCGTGGCTCATATTATTCCATTTTCCCTTGTAGATAACGAGCACTATGAGCATTACGACTTATACAACAAACGATTTATGAGCACTCTGAATATCCATTTCACGACAATGTCATAGCTTACTAACTAAATAATCTTTAGGACATCATGTGAAAATTTTAATGTAGGAAATACAATGTAGAAAATTCAACACCTTATGCCCTTATGGTGCCACATGTAGAAAAATCCAAAAAAAATGAAGTTAATGTTATAGAAAATAGGGTTTAAGTAGTAGAGAGTATTTGTAGGACAGAATAGATATGTATTCATGTTATTATTTCATAAGGGAGTACATACATATATATATATAGACATGGGAAACAATTAGGGTTTCCTTAGAGAATTATACACCTAGTATCTAGAATATACTAGAATAATCATAGGGGTATAATGGGCATCCACTAAATACATATATTATATAACACTCCCCCTTGGATGACCATTATCGAATAGTATGCCTCATTAAAACCTTACTAAGAAAAACCCTGTGGGAATAAAAACCTAGTGAAGGAAAAAGAGTACATCACTTTCGTAATACGTTTTATGATGTTGCCTCATTAAAAACCTCACCAGGAAAACCCAATGTGGGACAAAACCATGGTTAAGGGAAAAAGAGTGCAACACGTATTTTCTCCCCCTAATGAATGCATAACTTGAGATCTTTTAGAATAATGAACCCAACGTCTTTGGTAGTAGCTTCGCACTTGAAGTAGAATAAAATTCAACTGTTTACCAATTCAGTTTCATCATATCCATTTAATTCAATTTTTATTTTATCATTTTATTTGGATCAAATTGGGTTTTGAGTAATTCATTAATTAATTCAATTCTGTTTTGTTATTGATTTGATTTGGTGTTGAATGTTTGGTTAGAAGTTTATATGATGTTAGTCTTTGAATTTGATCCAATTTGATCTAATAATTTTGTTTCCTGATTTATGAGGTTATTTTAGTTTGGAAGACAGATAAGAAGACCTCTATTACTTTCAGCATGGTATAGTTTGCAGTTATGTACTCTGATTGTGTTCTACAAGTGATATCTGAAACTTGTTTTTATGTTGTACACAGGGTTTTGCTATGATTTTGATTGATTTTATGTTGTACTATAATATTGAAAAGCTATGATTTTGAATTGATTGGTATGTGTATAGATTATATGAATAGCATTATATGATTATGTGAAAATTGTTTCAGTTAGCTGCTTGTAAGTTCTAACTGGCTAGTATTTGAGGTTGAGGTTTGACTGTTCGACGAATCGGTATACGTTGGGTGGATGAGTTGTTTGATTGGTGATGTTGTTTGATTTCAACTGATGAATAGTAGTATTACAATTGGTTGTTAGAATTTTGTACATGGATATATGCGACTGTTATCTATTTGCTTGTAATTGCCGGCTTTCGAGTTATTGATCAAAGTGAGGTTTTGCCATCAAAGGGGTTTCTTTGTTTAATTGCAAAGCTCGCGATGTGCTCATATTGTATTGCTTTGTAGGCTATGGTTGTGCAAATTGTACAAAGTTTAACCATTACACAAACTATAACATCATTTCATCAATCAACGCAGTAAATGCATTATATGGCATTCG
>PYUH01000015.1:2655562-2684884 GCA_016808085.1 Suaeda aralocaspica | reverse complement strand
AAAAAACAATGAATCGAGTCGGTATGCTGCAAAGAAATCTGAGAATGAATTGAGGCACTAAATTGAATTGATATAATATGTTTTTTCGATTTGCAATTAGTTTATGATAAAATAACTGAATTGATAAAATCACCTCATAAATCAGGAAGCAACCGTTTGCATGCAATAGCGCCGCCTTCTTCAATGGAAGCTAATGAGATTCCATAGCTGTAGGTAATATGCTCAACGGTTAAGTTTCGTGCTGATAACGTGTTATAGAAAATAGGGTTTAAGTAGTAGAGAGTATTTGTAGGACAGAATAGATATGTATTCATGTTATTATTTCATAAGGGAGTACATACATATATATATATAGACATGGGAAACAATTAGGGTTTCCTTAGAGAATTATACACCTAGTATCTAGAATATACTAGAATAATCATAGGGGTATAATGGGCATCCACTAAATACATATATTATATAACAGTTAATTTAATAAAAAAAAAAGTTAATTTAATAAAAAACAAACTCACAAACAAACCCTAACCCCTAAGAACGCACCCTTTCTCTCTCATCTTTCTCTGACTCTCAAGTCTCAACTGCTGCTCGAGTGTTCGGTGGTTCACCGGTGAATGGAAGTCTGGAACTTGGTGGTTTACCGGTGACGACGAGAGGCCGGGGATCGGTTTGGAAGATTTCGCACTTCGGCTTCACCACGACTGCTGCTCGCTGCTCGCCTGACGCAGTATTCGTCGACTGTAGTCTTCTCCTTTGACGCGGCGGCGCGGCTTTGGCTGCTTACGGCCTCACCCTCAGGCTTCAGTCAACTAATCAAAGTAAGTATTCAATTTTTGTTTCAATTTTTTTACAGTTTAGACGTTTAGTTTTAGACTTTTAGATCTTTAATTAAATGTTTGATTTTAGATTTTTGTTTAAATGTTTGATTTTAGATTTTTGTTTAAATGTCTGATTTAAACTAAATCAGTTTTACTGTTGTTGCTGAATTAGATATTAGATTAGTTTAATTAATTTCAGTTTCGTTTACTTGTTTGTTTAGTTGTTTATTTAGATAATTTATTTACAGCTTTTCTGGTTTTGTTGTTTACTTGATTTTTTCAGATTTTCAGATTAGTTAGTTTAGTTAAATTAGTAAGATTTACAAATATAAAGTTTACTTGTTTTGTTGAGTAGATTAGTTAAATTAATTGATTGAAGTTTAGAAATCAGAATAAGTATTTCAGATTTTGAAAATAAACTTTGCAATAAACTTAATGTTGTTACTTGTTAGGGTTTACTTGTTCAAATTTAATTGAATTGAGTATTTTATGATTGATTTACAGAATGAAGAGAAAACATACTCCCACCAAAATGCAAAATATTGCTACTTTCTTCAAAAAAAAAAAAATGTTACTACTCCACAGAATTCTTCTACAAACGAACAAATTCCACCTCCACATCATGCTAGTCAACAACATTCCTCTCCCTCACACAATTCACCTCAAATTTCCATTCACAAATAGGCCTGGTTATTGGGCAGGTCGGGTCGATTGGGGGCCGATGCCATAGTTAAGCGGGCCAGGCTGAGCGGGTTGGGTTAGGGTCAAGCCATAATCAATTGCAGGTGAGTTGCGGGTCGGGAAGATTAATTATGCTTAGCAGCATTAACAGTACTTTGAAATCAACCTTTTATATTTGTTCTAGTTTTGGGACTTTAGCTTTAGGCTGCCTTCTTGTTTGTTTACTGTATTGTTTGATTATGTTTGATTATGAATTTGTCAGAGAGATACTTGGTTTTGTTTTTAATTTATTTTTTTTTCCGAAGAAAAGATAGAAGAGATCCAAATTGAAGAGTTTCTCTTAGGAATTAGGATTGATATGATGATGTATATTTATCCTAGTACTTCAAAAAAAAAAGGTACAAGTAGACATGACTAAAACAAGATAGTGGCTCCAATTCATTACAACCCAAGATGCATATATAAAAAAAGAAGGTTAGGTACAATACTAAGAGATCTCAAATCTCAACTTTAGAAAAAGGGATCCACATCATCTTCCTCCTCCCACATCATCTTCCTCCTCTTCAATCACAGCTTCATCTTCCTCTAAATCTTCACCAAACTCTCTCAAATCTTCTTCTACATCATATTTCGCACGATGCCAATCTTGCATACATATTAAAGCTTGGATAGTCTTTGACTTCAAAGAACTTCGAGAGGCAGAAATAGTCTCTCCTCCAAAGGCTCCAAGACTAAATGCAGATTCAGAAGCCACGGTGCTAACTGAGATGCTCAATAAATCTCGTGCTAACATTGAAAGCACGGGACATCTAACTGAACATTGATGCCAAAATTTTAAAAATCCAACTCAGAGTTTCGATCATGAGCAACACCATCTAAGTACATATCAAGTTGTGACTTTCCAGATTGAGACCTACAAGTGCTACTACTACTTACAAAATTATCATAATCATCAAAATAATCTCTACTCCCAAGTGTAGTGGGGTGAGAGGAAGCATTTACAACTGGTGATACACCCGCACATTTCAATTTGTAGTCCAAATACAAATTATTTAGAGTTTTCAGTACAGATTCAACTTTTCTCAAACTTTCTTCAACCCCAAATAACTTGCAAAAACAATATTCCACAAATATAACCTTAAATCGAGGGTCAAGTATAGCTGCACAAGACAAATAAAAATTTTATTTTGACCAATACTTGTCAAACTTAGAAATCATAGGCAAAACCATTGCTTTTAGAAACTCATGGGGACCATTAGCCGTCTCATGTAAGTGACGATGTACCATCCATGTACCTTTGAAAGACAAGTTGGAAGTGGGACGTTTCATAGCCGAATACATACAAGTAGCTTCATAGTTTTGAGTTTTAGGTTTTTCGATTTCAGTTATTTTCAGAGATGACTGAAATTGGTGAGTTTGTCGGAGTTATTCTTATTTTGAATCAAATTTTTTGAATATGTGATTTGAAGATTTTTCCAGATGATATAGTTTTGTATATTAATAGTTCAATGGTTATTATTTTCCTGAGCTCTTGAATAAGCTACTGTTAAATTGTTCATAAGAATTTGATATTATGTGGTGATGAAAACAAGTTATATGGGTTTGTTGATGAAAATTAAGCAACACTACTTGAACCAAGATGAGTATAACTTTGTATGAATTGTGTATTATTTCAAAATAAAATAATGGTTGAACATTACAATGTCTTTGTTTGAATATTGTTCAATATTGTTCTGTTATGTACTCCGTAATAACTATGTTAAATACTTTTGGGTTGGTGGTAAAGGAAGGAGATCCAAATAAGCAACTGAATGTTGTGCATTTTTATTTTCTATTGTCCCAGATGTTAACTCGTTTGAACATTACTCATGTGTAAATGCCTGAATATTGCTCTTATAAAGTATGAATGTTGTTCCATCGCGTGTTAAATATTACTCTATAAATCTCTGAATATTGCTCCATCACTTTCCGAATATTCCTTTATAAGTCTCTCAACATTGTTTCATCACTTTTTAAATACCGCTCTAAGTCTTTGAATAGTGCTTGATAAGTCTTTGAATATTGCTCTTTAAGTCTCTTGCTCAATTAGTTTTTGA
The DNA here is from genome assembly GCA_016808085.1 of Suaeda aralocaspica. Lineage (NCBI taxonomy): Eukaryota > Viridiplantae > Streptophyta > Magnoliopsida > Caryophyllales > Amaranthaceae > Suaeda > Suaeda aralocaspica. Next base: position 2,681,289 of record PYUH01000015.1, on the reverse strand, counting down.
ATATTGCCTAATATGTCTCTCAACATTGCTCAATAAGTCTATGGACATTGCTAAATCACTTTTTACATATTGAATTTGTTGAATCAAATTGAATTGCTATTTCTTTAATTTTAGATTTTTGTTTTGTTTAATTTAACTTGTTTTTTTTATTACACTTTTCCGTTGCTCGTGTTCATTTTAGTTGTTTGTTTACTTGATTTTATTTTATAGAATTGTTGTTGATAACTGGAATGTGACTTAAAAGTGAAAAAGTAGTGGCTGAATGGGTGTCATGAAGAATATGGGTCCCAAGCTTTCCTGTCCTCTTCTTTCCTCCTACATTTTCTTTTGCTTTGATCGATTATATAACATGGTTGTTTGACATAAATATTAGCAGAAAAAACAACTAATAAGTAACAATTTTAAACAGTAATAATGAAAAATTAACTTAAAAAAATAATCATAAGTCTGCTCATAGCACATACATCAAAATTGACTAAGAGCAAATCCTGGCTCCGCCACTGGGTGTGGCTCAGGCCGATTGCAGATACTTTAGGCACTAATTGACTAAGAGCGTGTTTGGTATGAGAAAAAAAAATCAAGGAAACGGAATCAAATAATGTTTACCGTTACAAACTGTTTGATATTAGTTTTGGGAAACGGATTAAGTTTTCAAAGGGAAACAAATACCTTTACTTTGTTACCCCTGTAATATTTGAGGAAACAAAATCCGTTTCACTCAGGAAACATTTTTGTTCTCTTCTTATTTCTCTTTGTTATGACGATATACCCTAGAATTTGCACCTCCTACCGCTGAATTTGCTCAAATTTTCAAATTTCCTCCTTAGGTTTTCTTCAACTAAAATTTTCAACTTTGAACATCACTGGTTAGTTGAAGAAACCCTAGATTTCGAATTTTTTTATTGAATGCTTATGTTTTCGTAAATTGTTTGCTCCATGTTCGATTTACTCTTGTTGCTATTTTCAGTCTATATTGATGCTATTTTCAATCTATTTTTATGCTATTTTTGATCTATTTTTGTGCTATTTCATCTTAAGTCACTCATGTTGTTGATTTCGAATCAGTTTATGGCTTAATTTTTGGATTGATTATTTGTTTTTCCAATAATATTGCGTGTAAGTTTTGATTGAGGAATGACAAAATGTTGTGAGTTTCAATTTAAGCGACAAAATGCTTATAATTTTGATTTGTAATAATTGAAATGATCAATTTTGGAAAAGTGTTGTTTAATTCATTTTGACCATAAAATTTGGCTTTGAGTAGTTTTTGGATTGGATTTTGATTAGTTTGAATTTGATTATGTTATGACATAATATTACTTGAAAGCAAATTAAGGCAAGGTTAATTAAACAATCCATTGTAGTTCTTGATTGGCTGAAAACAGAAGTGCATACATGCATCATGCATGTTTACTAGTTAGTCAAGTAAAAGTAATAGTGTAGCTTAATTTCAATCTTTGTTATTGCATTGTTGGTTAAATGCATGGCATATGTTTTTATATGAAAGTGAAACTATTACTTTCCAAGTTATCTATACCAAACAATAGGAAACAGAATGGTTGTAATAGTTTACGATACATTAGTGATACCAAACAACTAGTAAAGGTAACATTATCTATTACCCTTTCCCTCCCTATTATATTTCATTTTCATTTAATGCTTCTCATACCAAACAACCCCCAAGAGTATAAATATATAATATTTAGCACTTATCACCCACTCTTGGAAATTCTGGATCCGCCATTGGGGTTTCAGTTTGGTCAATGTTATGCATGATGTTTTACCAAAAACTTGTATGCAAGAATTTTTATTGATAATTGTTCACTATTCTTGGCAGATACCCAACTATTGGTTTATCTTCTTTCTCTATCAAACTACTAAAGTTTAATAGAAGTGCCATACCATCCAAGTTGTGAACAAAATTTGAAGGCATGGCAGGAGTGGTCTCGTTTGAAGATGGGTTCTCATCAAAGAAGCTCTTTGACCAAGGAAAATCATATACATATGATGATGTTATCTTTCTTCCTCATTACATTGACTTCCCTACCGACTCAGTTAAGCTTCAAACCAACTTTACTAAGAACATTTCTCTTTCTATTCCATGTGTGTCTTCCCCCATGGACACTGTCACTGAGTCCTACATGGCAGTAGCTATGGCCGCTCTCGGAGGGATTGGTATCTTGCACTCCAACAATACCCCATTAGAGCAATTCTCGCTCCTCCAGTCTGCAAAGTCTCGCCGCATCCCTATGGTATCAGATTTTGAGGTAAAATCACCGTCGGATGTGATTGACTCAGATTCTGATTTTGGTACTTCTGGTGTCATTTTAGTTACCGAGTCTGGGAACAAGAAATCGAAGATTCTGGGGTATGTACTGAAATCTGACTTGGTGAGCTCAAAGACAAAGGAAGTAAGGGTTTGTGATTGTATGTCAAAGATTGATTTTTCAGTACCGTGTAGCTATGATTTGGATCAAATTGCTGGATTTCTGGGTGAGAAAGATGTTAAATTGGTGCCAACAGTGAGTGATAGAGATAGTGAAGTTGTGGATGTGATTACAAAGGAGGATATAGAGAGGATTCAAGGACTTCCAAAGAGAGGTTTACCTTCTTTATCACCTAATGGTGATTTCTTAGTTGGAGCTGCGATTGGTACTAGAGAATCAGATAAAGAGAGGTTGGAATATTTGGTTAAGGGTGGGGCTGATGTGGTGGTATTAGATAGCTCTCAAGGAAATTCAATTTATCAATTGGATATGATCAAGTATATTAAAAAGACATACCCAAAGGTTGATGTGATAGGCGGAAATGTGGTGACTATGTACCAGGCTCAGAATTTGATTCAAGCAGGAGTTGATGGACTCAGGGTTGGTATGGGATCTGGGTCAATTTGTACCACTCAGGAGGTTTGTGCAGTGGGCAGAGGACAGGTAATTTTTCAGCTTTTTATTTTTTATTATTTTTTATATTGTGATTGCTTTTTTGGAATGCGGATTAAGACCAAGTGATGGCGTGATGCATGCACAATAACTCAGACAAAAGTTGTGTTTTTTGCTGGATTTTGTAACATTTGGGTTTAGATTGTTCTGCTCCTGTAAAGAAAATAAGAACTGAGATTGCGAGAATACGAGGCTACTTGAAGCTGAATTTTTTTTAGCTCTCATTTTAGTGATCAACAGATTCTGCTCAATTGCGCTAAATATTTTTGAAGGAACGTTTTGAATGCTTTTTAGGCTTATAAGTTATACTTATAATTACAATGGTTAAGTTGATCTATCTAAAAAGGGAATCAATAGCAAAATGACAGCTTTAGCATTAGCATAATATCATTTCATGTGAGAAACAAGCTTATGGGGAGGATAATTGACTAACATATTGTATATTACACTTGATTCAAGTAAATATACAGGATAGTGATTAATCTTATATGTAGCAGCAATTGTTAAGTTAATGTTCTATTCAAATGGCGTTAACTTTTTATTTGACCTGAAAAATCACAAGTCTAATTTGAAATATTTTTTTTTGCAAAATTTTAGTTTGTGATTTTAGCTGCTTGGCCTCTTTTTTCTTGTGTGTTTTACATTGTAGCTTTAAGTGAAATATATTGTCTAATACAGTCTCTCCTGGATACTTAGGCTACTGCTGTGTACAAAGTCTCTTCCATTGCTTCTCTTAGTGGTGTCCCTGTCATCGCTGATGGGGGTATATCAAATTCTGGACACATTGTTAAGGCCTTGGTTCTTGGGGCATCCACTGTAATGATGGGTAGCTTTTTGGCTGGTAGCACTGAGGCTCCTGGTGCTTATGTAAATCTGGTATGATACTTGAGCTGTCCACTTTTCCCTCACAGTTAGCTATTACCTGTATGTTTTATATTAATATACTCCTTTGTTTTCATGAAGCACTGTGTCATATTAGTTATTTCTTTCACTTAGGAATCCACTAACATTGGTTCAATTTAATTTCCTTGTGTCATTATTGTTTTTGTGTTACCTTTAATTTTACACTAAGAAATCTTTAATATATCTGAAATGATCCCTGTGAGCCTGTGACAGAATGGTCGCCGTGTTAAGAAGTACCGAGGCATGGGTTCTCTGGAAGCAATGACAAAAGGAAGTGATCAACGATACCTAGGGGACAAGTCTAAATTGAAAATTGCACAAGGTGTTGTTGGAGCCGTTGCTGACAAGGGCTCTGTTCTTAATTTGTTACCTTATACAATGCATGCAGTTAAACAAGGTTTTCAGGATCTGGGTGCTTTGTCACTCCACTCTGCCCACGATCTACTAAGATCAGAAGTTTTGAGGCTTGAGGTACACCTTATTTCCCCAACTGATTGTGTCTTAACTCTTAAGCAATTTTGCATGATGCCAGTACACATGTTGATTTTTTTTATTTATTCATACTGTTATTTTTTACGGTGTTACTTTAGTCTTGAGCTTAGTTAGTTTGTTCGTTACTCATAATATATAAGGTGAGTCTATTACTACACATAAAGTAATGAGTACCCTTTTTTTATAAAGTGTTACTTTGCACATTAATACCGTTTGTTGCTTTTATCTTACACATAAGGTGCCACTATTATAGCACATTGCCACTATTACTGCCCACTATACTGGTCAAGTGGTTTTTATGTAGAGAAAGCTGTAATGCCTCAATTATGCTATGGCAATGTGGCCCTTTGAAGCAATACATCTAACTTTTGGCAAGTCTCATCTAGCAATTGGAAAACCTTTTTTTGTGATTAATTCTGTAAGTAGGAAAGGTAATTAACCTAAGGGCTAACCCTACATAGGCTACTAGCCTTTGGGGCACACCAACTCAATATTTTCAGAAGGGTATAGAACTATAGGTTTATCAGCACACTAGTTTCTCAAGATAATGCTGAGATAACTCCTACGCGGCCTGGAATATGGGGTGGTACTCTACTGAGCTACTGCTTCTGTTGTTAGGAAATTAGGATTTACTGAATTAGAAAACCAAGTTCGGCATAAACATTGAACCTGCTACCTGGGTGGCGCAGGTTTTTAGTGACAGAGACTGCAATTACAAAGAGGATTAATGTGGGGCTAGGAGCTGTTGTATGTTGTCAGAGTTTTGTTGTCAGAGTTAGAACAGCTGTGGGCGGTTACTTAGGTGCTTGTGGGAGTGAGAAAACATGAGGTTGGATGGAAGGCTGATATTGTCGAGGCTATGGTGGCTGAATTTGGTGTGTTTTATCGTGATATAAATTTTACGAAGGTGGAAATTGAAAGTGAATACTGTGAAATGAATGGAGGAGAAAGATTACTGTGGAAAAATTATATGGGATAAGTTAAAAACCATATGGCTGAATTTGGTGTGAATATTCATCCTTTTGGGAATAAGACTTTGATTATGTTGATGATGATGATGATGGAAACTGAAAGTGATGCAACCAATTTGGTAAGGTTAGTGAACTATCCTTCCATTGGCCTGGTACTGAAATTTATTAGCTGGGTTCTTATCTTAATACCTTTTCTTTTTACCTTGTTAGTGGATGTGGTGATGCATTAGCTCATTATGTAGCTCGACTTGTCCCTTGTAAGTTCTAATTAGTGAAGACTATTGTTTTTAACTCTTTCCCACAAGGTGTTTTGGCTTTAGTGGAGCTGGAGGTTGGTTGATCAATCTGAATTCTTCTCATAAAAACTAAAATAATAATAGGGTCATAAATTAAAGAATACACTTTGGAGAAGAATTATATGATTTGTATCGTTGTCTCTTATATGCTTTTCTTGGTTTCTTTGTGCACAGGAATTCGCCCAACCCTTATCTCTTTCCTTGCTTTCATTTTTTAATATTCTGTCGTTAACTCTGTCCAAATGATTGTTTTTACAGGTTCGAACTGGTGCGGCGCAAGTTGAAGGTGGAGTTCATGGGTTGGTTTCTTATGAAAAGAAGGCTTTCTGAGCGTGTGCTAACTCATTTTATGGGATTTGAAAAGCGTTAACTGAGATTTAAATCATTGATCTAAAAGTTCTAATTATTTTACTCCTGCGAATTAGAAGGGGATGCCCGCTCTTAAATGTTGCCTTTAATAAGCTCCCCTACAGTTCGGCAAATTTGTATCTCTGAACTCTTAAACACTTGGATCTCCTTATTAAATCAGAGGTTCACAGTAGTTGAGAACCTGACTTTTCATTCACTGCTTACTCTATTTATGTGTCTAGAAAATCGATTTCATTTCTCCATTTGTGTTTATGAATTCAATTTTATCATATGGGCTTTGTTGTCCTCGTTCACATATGGACTTATGGAGTACCTCACATAGCCCTTAGTAAATCAATAATCTTTTGCAAATATTCCAAATTCCTCCAATTGCTATACTTAGGCAAAAGTTTGACATTCAATTACATAGTACTCCCTTTGTTTTTTAAAGTTGCAAATTCTGGGTATTTTTTGGTAAAGATAATATTCAAAAAGTTACAACTCAAAAAAAAAAAGGGAGTATTTTCAACGGTGGGGATATATGAAGGTTGTAATATGACTCTTCCTGTATTTGGTGAGTCACCTGCCAATTCTTTATTGCATATAGAAAAAGGGTAAACACGTACGAAATATCTGTGCATTCCTATTTCCAAGTTATACTCAATATTGGAGGTACTTTGTTACACAATTTAGCAATTGAAGTTTTTCCCAACGGATTTCTAAATGAGGCTCGCAAACTACTCAGAAATGCTTGCTAATATAGTTAAATGCCCCTGTTACCCCTCCCTTCACTTTATTGTCTCCTCCTCTAACACCACCTCAAACAACAAACTTTGCTATTCTGACAACTGTAAACAATGGTTGACGAGGATCCTCAACAACATATAAGTTCATAGACTTGAAGACTTAAAACCTCCAATTTGAACAACTGGATCCTTTTAACCAGACGATTTGCCTCAATGCATTTCTTTCTCTTTCATTTTTTTTTTTATTATATACTTGTAGTTTGTTTGTATGTTAACACATTTAGTAGTGATTAATATAATGAATTTTATAATTAGTTGTTAATTATTGTTAGTAATTAATACTTAATTAACATAATCAATTAGTTTCTAATAAGTAAATTATAATTAGTCGTAAATATTTTGTAATTAACATAGTTAACATTTTTTGATTTCAATTCAAAACCAATTAAAACAAATTGACAATAATATTTGTTTAAAACAAAATAATTATTAACAAAACCATGAAAAATAAAAAATACCCCAAATCGTCCATGTTAGACGATTTGCCCTAGCTAGGGTAAATCGTGTATTAAGGGTGATTTCAGATAAATAAAATTATCTTAGTTGTCGCCGCTGCCTCTGCCATTGCCTCCTTGGCCTTCCTTTTGCATTGAGGTTGATTTCGATGCAGCTTGTTTTCTAGGCCGTTAGGAAGACATTGTGGTGGTGGACAAAGGGTTAGAGTGGGGGTGGTGAAGGAAGAGCGAAGATAAGGATATTTAAGACACTTCAAATAATTTTATGGACGTTAGTAAGGAATAGGCAGGCGTTGTTTTGGCACTACACTTTTTAAGTGCAAAGTACAATTTTGATGATAGGGCTTTCATAGAAAAAGTGCCAAATTAAAGTTTTGGTGTGCCAAAAACGAAGAATTCCTGACATCTAACAGTGAGATGTTTAAGAGAGGATATCATGGCATTTCTGTAAATATATGCAAAAGTAGGGGCTATATTTTTTTTTTGGTGCAAAGTAGGGGCTATATTGTTAGTGTATATGTTATGTATTTTGCATATATTTACGGAAACGCCATGTGATATCTCATTGTGAGATGTGGGGATCCCTCGCCAAAAATTTGTGTCCTTATGCATGCATACCTCCAAGAATAAACCAATTTTTCTTATACTACAAATATGCTTTGAAATCAAGTAGTCCGCTCATTAAAAAAAGAAAAAAAAAAAAACTCCATCAAGGCGCTGAAATTGTCCAAAGTTTTCACTTCCTTTGTAGTGCTGTACTAATCTGTTTCGATTACTACTGAAGCATTTGTTTGGAAACTTCTTAATAATTAATATACCTCTCTGAAGGGCGAACCACTAGCCTTGTATGGCATAGAAGTAGCAATATTCAATTTGGCTTGCTTGATTCAGTGTTCTTTACCCAATTCATCTGATTCTACATTTCTGCATAGTTCCTTTTCCAAGCACCATCGTGTATCGAGTATCGACCACATGTCCACAAACATAGATACCAAGATTACCAACTATTCCTATTAAAGAATGGACAACATGATACAATCGGAGACAACCAGAGGTATTGAACTATTGATGGTGAAAACAACGAATTTCTTTTATTTATATTAGCATCTTCACTAATCTTTTAACAAATGTTGTGTAGTTGATGATTTACGATACAAGAACAATTCTACTACCAATAATATCTATACATCTGATTGACATTCCATATTCTATACTTTTTTGAACTCGCTGCATCAAGTGTTGTGGATATAGTTTCAGCCTGTGAACACCACCCTGGGCATCTGATATCAAGATAAAACAAGCTGCCAATTCACTCCACATGCTTCAACAAATCAAGCTGCGTCCCAAGATTTACAAAAAAAAATGATGTGCCATTATGTATGAACATTCACTTAACAGGTCTGAGGTCAACTTTTTTAGCACAAAATCTATAATGTGGCTGGGTTTCTTCATCGTCTTCTTCATCATCTTCTTCATCATCTTCTTCACTAGAATCATCTTCTCTACACTATCCCACCGTGAATAGTCAAGTCTGGCATGTCCTTTTGGTTTTGGTATTGTTTTCCATCCCTTTGAATCAAATTCGGAAAAATTATGACTACCTTAGATATCTGGGGTAAAAAATACATTAGGTTTTTGTGTTTTAGGCTCAGTTTTCTCAACTCTACAAGCGGTTGTGTCACATTCTTCTTGTTTCACTTCTCTATCCTTCTGCTCCATGGGTATCTGATGTGAATTTTGTTATAAACAAACGCCACTCACACAAAGGAAACTTAGACTTCAAATTTGATAAAGCGATGCACCACAAATTCGAACTTCTAAGGCGAATAATTGATAGAATTTGATTAAAGCAAAGCACCCTCAAATCCTAAGAACTATCCTCACGTGAGATAAAGCACAAAGCACCACTCACTCAATCGAATTTCTCACAAGAAACTCTCAAATTTTGTTTTCTTCGTGAAACAATAAAAACCGGAAACACTTTGTGTTTAATTACTCAAATCTGAATTTTATTGATGTATTTTACATCCTATTTATAGGCTAAACATATCACATAATATTTCAGAATTCTAAACATATCCTAACTACCTTAGATATATGGTAAAACAAACTAAGATTAGGATAACAAGAAAATCTTATCAAAACCGGATACAATATTTGCACCATATATTTTGTAATCTGATTTCTAGTCTAAATCTTAGATATTTTGCAAATAAATCTAGTGACCATATTTCCGAATAACAACCCAAGGTTGACCAAGTCAAACAACTGAAAAACTGTGTTGACAGAGTGAGTTGGAAGAGTTGGGGTGGTGGGTGACCATCGGGGACTTCAAAAGTCTGAATTGTTGCGCAAAGGGGGAGAAGAGGATTTTCCTTGGTGAATGAGATCTTCTCAAGGTAGTCTGTCCAAAGTCCCGGCCGATGGACGTCGTTGAAAAGATAATGACAGGCAGACTTGTGACTGGTAGTGGGGGGTAGGGACCAAAGATTCTGCGTAGATTGGGGGAAATGTAAGGTCTTGAAAGGAGGTTGGTGTGATGAAAAACAATGGGAAAGTAGGGGGAGAGGTGAGGGGAGAGGGAAGATAGAAAAAAAGAAGAAATTGCGATTTGCAAGAACTGCAAAAACTCTTCAAGATTCAATCTTTATTTCAAGAAACCTCCATTTTTGTGTTTCTCATGCTTGATTCCATCAACCTTGACTCATAAACTAATCAAGAAAATAACAAAACACCATATGGTAAAACCCTATCAAATGACGTGGGAAGAAAACCCATATAGCTCAACACTTCTAAACTACTAACTATACTTGCTTTACATTTACGTGAATAAGCTTGTGCATGTCACCATGCACACGTAAAAATCCACCCTAGTCAACCCAAGAAGCCTTGTGTCTCCATAAGCCACTAACTCCCCCATGGTTGCTTCTTGTTTTCCACCTTCAATCAAACCCAAACCCTCGAAGTTTTACTCATTGATATGCGTATCAGTATCAGATCTTCACTTGTATCTTCATCGCTAGTACCATCCCTTTCCTCAAGCTCAGAATCTACTTCAGGTATTGGAGCAAGTCACTTCCTTGAGCAGAGAAAACATCATTAATAATGTCCACAAATAAGAAAGTACATGTGCTGACTGTCCAAAGCAGAATTCAGACAAAAACTGCAGTCACCACATTTCATAATTGCTAGGAAGTATTACTGGCAGATATACGTTTAACTTTATAATAAATAAATATACAACTCATTTGAAATCAGAAAGAACCAGCATGTAAAAACCAATTTTTTTGAAACAGTTCTGTTTTATCTTAAACCTAATTCATGTTGGTGTTTGCCATTACATAGTCCATTATAAACTGACATAGTAGAAAGACAAATTTAATGATTTAAGCGATAAAACACAATAAATATAATTGAGGACCACAATAACAACACCTTAAACTCTATCAGAAAAAAAAAAAAAAAAAAAAGCAATTGAGAGACTTCTTCTCGCCCAGAAGGCCAGAGTGTAAAATAAAGCCAAAAGTAAACTTTGATCAATACATATCCCTCTCTTTCCCCTACACTGCCTATATCCCTCAAGCCACTATGTCAGTTTTTATGTCTATAAAATAATGGAAATTCCATATAGCAGTTTATAGCACCATTTACTATTAACTTCGTATGACTCAAATGACTGAACTTCAATGCTTCAGAAAATATGAACTCCATCCCCTTCTAGTAACTAGCCACACTCCCATAATCTCATTCCAATCTCCTGACAACATTCTCCTTCACCTCCAACCTTTCTAGGCGACCTACTCATCAATTATAGGGGGAGATTGATCGTGGTGCTGGTGAAGGTTTTTGAATTTTCAAAAATGGAATGAGTTTAATTCTTTGTTCACTATTTGTGTTTATTTTAAGCATGGTAAATTTACTATAAATGGCGATAAATAGACTTGTGGAAATTTACTATTTTCGAGTAACCTAAAGTGTATAGTTCTGATGGCTATATTAGACTTGTTATTTAACTCTTAAGTACAACCACTTCAAAGAGAACCATACTTATCAGAATTGGTTAACCCATTGACCAAAGGAAGTAGATGACACTCACAAACAAATGGATGAATAGATTCTGTAAGATTCCAACTTGTTTATATGCTTAATGTTGGAAAATGCGTCATATGATGCAGTTAAAGTAGTGACAGATAATGCATCAAATTCTTTTAAGGCTCAAGAGATAGAATTTTCTCTTCTATGCATATATTTATATAAAACAAGTAGGACGACTACATTATCGCTTGCGTTTGTTTGGACATGTGAGATGGACACCTCAGGAAGCTCCGATACAAGGAGGGGGATCAGGTAGATCTCAAGCGAGGTAGAGAGAAACCAAAAATGACTTGGTCGGAAGGAGTAAGAAAAGATGCGAAGCAATGGGATTTACAGGAGAATGAGGTAACTCAATTGTCTGGGATGGAAAAGGGAAATTCATGTGGATGACCACACAGAATGATCAATTTTAAGTTCATGTACCCGACCCCAATTATGGGACCAAGATTTTGATTGATTGATTGAGGACTAATACATTAGACCAACAGACTAGAGCTTTATCGGACTCCATGCGTAAGTGTGACACATTGCGTAGGAATTAGTAAATTTTAGTTGTTAGCCACCTTCTTTGGTCCATTTTTAATTATCATCCAACATTCATAGTCAGTACCAATGACATAGTTCTGCATGCAGATCTTCCACCAAGGATAATTTGTTCCATTGAACTTGGGCAGCCTTGATCCACCATTTATGTTCATCATCTCTTAAGTATTCATCTTTTCTTTCTTTTCTAGGTGTTACCCTTTCAAGAAGTTAGGCTCTGATACCAATTGAAAGTCCAAGTGACACTCATGAGGGGAGGGGGGGGGGGGGTAAATTGAGTGTTGTGATATTGTTGTAAATTTTTCGATTTATTGTAAGAACAGTTAAGAACCAGTTCTCAAGCAGCGGAAACAAAACGCAATAAAATAAACAATACCAAGATTTAACGAGGTCCGACTTCTAATACGTCTACGTCCTCCACTCACTCACTCACTCTTTTTATTATTCAACTCAGAATGACAAAAAGAATTACACTCAATCACTTATGCACCTATGCACAATATGATTCCCTGACTTCTACCTATAGAAGTTCGACTCAACCTTCAACTATGAAGGTTCAAATGAAGATGATCCCTAATCAACTTCCCCATCAAATGGAACTCACAGAATGCTCAAATTACAACACTTTTTCTCTCAATAGTAATTAGCCTAAACGCTTACAAAAGAGAGTATATTAAGACCTTAATGTGGTAATATGGTCTATGCTAGGTTGAGACTTTGAGAGAGAACTTTTGAAATTTATATTCTTTAATTTTTTTTGTTCGTGCAAAAGGTGTTTGGTTTGTATGCCCGCAGATCTCCTTAAATAAACCTTTGTCTAGTATGTTATAGAATATTGCAAGAAAATTTTTCCTTAGAGATATGGAAGTAATTCCACGGAAAATATTCTCACTGATTTTGTTTGAGATCAAATAAAATCAGTACAATATAATATAACATACTTGCCATACTTAAGAATATCTTACTTGCATAAAAAACCAAGCATCCGTATAATCTTTGAAATCAATTTTGCGCGGAAAGAAAACTTTTCTAAAATACGGATGTATGAAGTAAACTCGAGAGAACTGGTTCAACACTGTTCCAAGATTGTTCCGGTCAGCCAAGTTTACTTGTAATTGTGTATGACACGTAACCAAGGTTCCTTGTCATCCACAATTAGTTCATCCCTCTAATCTCAACCTTTATAATGCATCTATAAACCTTTATACCACTTACATTGCATCTAAGACTTAAGAGTATGACTCTATGAACTTGGTCTTCATGCAAACTTCAAGACTTGGCTGAGCTTCATCTTATCATCCATTGAACTTGTTTCTTTAGTACCTGCACATGCAAACAGAAACTTGCATATAATATAATAGTTCAATGTAGTTTGTCATCATTCAAAACACAAGCTAGGAACTCAACAGGTTACTGAATGTGTTGGGTGAAGGTTACTTAGAATGGATTATTTTGAATAGAACTTATTCAATGTGTTATGTCGTTTATTCAATATTTTGTATTGGGTCAAAATTTTAACGATATAAAATTATATCAATATGGACCTTTATTTATACATAATTAAAAATATGAATTTTGATATTTTTGTTTTATTTGTCAAAATTGTATTTTTTGTGATATATACATTTGAAAAAATAAACATTGTTACTTTTATCTATCCCCTAATCCTATTGGTTAGATGAATTAATTGCTGGAGAATTAGAGTGGATGTGTAGTCAATACTTGGTTGCACACTCAATTGTGTGTGTAGCAGGTTGTACATGAGACCCCATTGAAAAAACAAGACATCAATTTGAGTGACTACTAACATGGAATAACAAAAAACTAAAACTTGAACAAAGAATTTTTTTTTAACTATGGTTTGTAATAATAATCATAATGTAATAGGTTTATTCATCAAATTATTCAAAAACATAAGATGAGGAAGTCAAATATATTGAGTACTCCAAAGTCAACAAACATAAGAAAATCACAAATCATGAACTCAGTTCATTGTGCGGCTTCGTCACGGTTTTATTTTGCACTGTTACAACCATTGTAAGTACTTGTTGGTTATATCTATTATAACTTGTGGCGAGGCCCACATGGAGCCCTCCCAAAACCACACAAACCACAAAACCCTAAAAATTCATTTTTTTCTCTCATCTCTCTCATGTCTCACTTCGCCTAATCGCGACGACTCTTATTCGCCTGTCAGCCTATTTGTCGCCGGCTCACCTTGTCCGGTGACGTGGCGGTGCTGTTTTACACTTTCACTCAACTTAATCAAGGTATGTTATTCATTATCTTACTATGTTTAATTGTTTATTTTTTAATTTATAGTTTATAGTTTTAGTTACATTTTTCTTTAAATGTTTAATTTTAGATTTTTGTTTTGTTTTTCAGTTTTATTATTGTTGTTCAATTAGATATTTAGATTAATTTTATTAATTTCAGATTTGTTTAAATATTTTAATTAAGATTACTTATTTACAAATAATTTTCTTCATTTCTTGTTTACTTGATTTTTTTAGATTTTCAAATAAGTTAGAATGTTAGATTAGTTAAACCAGTTAGATATTTTCATATTGAAAGTTTACTTGTTTTGTTGTGTAGATTAGTAGAATTAATTGATTAAAAATGAATTTATGAAATAAGAATAACTGAATAAGTATTTTAGATTATTAAAATGAATATTGATTACTTGTTCAAATTTAAATTGAATTGAGTATTTTATGATTGATTTACAGAACGAATGATATTATTAAACGATATCAAAACTTGAAAATGCGTTGTGAATGGTATTATTAAATTGGTTTTTGGTATTGAAATTAATTCGAAACTAGACCGTTTCAAAAACAAAAAAAAAACTATGACGAGTTATAGTGACCTACCATTTGGCAAATCCTGGCTCCGCCACAGGGGTGAGACTCAGGCTGATTGTAGACAGTTTAGGCACTAATTAACTAAGAGCGTGTTTGGTATAAGAAAAAATATCAAGGAAATGGAATCAAACAAAGATTACCGTTACAAACTGTTTGGTATTAGTTTTGGGAAACGGATTAAGTTTCAAAGGGAAACAAATACCTTTACTTTGTTACCCCTCTAACATTTTAGGAAACAAAATTCGTTTCACTCAGGAACGAATTTTCTTCTCTTCTTATTCCTCTTCGATATCACGATATACCCTAGAAATTTGCACCTCCTACCGCTAAATTTGCTCAAATTTTCAATTTTTCTCCTTAGGTTTTCTTCAACTACTTAATTTTTCAACTTCGAACATCACTGGTTAGTTGAAGAAACCCTAGATTTCGAATTTTTATACTGAATGCTTATGTTTTCGTAAAGTGTTTTCTCCATGTTCAATTTACTGTTGTTGCTATTTTCAGTTTATATTGATGTTATTTTCGATCTATTTTTATGCTATCATCCTTTTCGACCATGTTGATGGGATTGAGGCAGAAGTTCTCCTCCTCGACCATGAAGAGTGCTAGAGGGTTGAATGTTGAGCTTCTTTCCTCCGGGTAGAATGTGGAGCCTTCCGTCTTCGACCATGTCTTGTAGAAGGCTCTTGAGACTCCAACATTCTTCTGTGATGTGACCCTTACCTTGATGGTACTTGCAGTATTTGTTGGCATCCCATCGTAATGACCTCTTTTCAGGAGTAGGATCCGGAGTGGGTCCCACTGGACTTATTTTTCCTTTTGATTGGAGCCTTTCAAATGCTTGAGTATAGGTTATACCCAAGGGAGTGTACTCGCGTCGACGGCAAAAAGGAGATCTAGTATCTTCAACGGCATTATAATGTTGTTGGAAGTGGATGCTCCTTTTGTTTGATTGGTCCTTGGATTACTAGTCCATCTCCCCTTTCCACTTTCTTTGTTAAGTTCGTCTTCAATCTCGATCCCAATGTGGTAGACTTGTTTGAAAGTACTAAGGCCCAAGTACTTAAGATAATTTGTATACTTTGGAAGCAAGTTAGCAATGAATATCTTGACTTGCTCCTTTTCAGGTGGTGTAGTTACCATTTGTGCCGCAACTTCCCTCCAACAGGATAGGTAGGAGGGGAACCCTTCCTTTTCTCCTTATTTGAGAATTTCAAGCTCCCTTTGAGAGTTGGTAGCTTGAGTATTTCCTTTATAGCGAGTCATGAATGCATGAGTTATGTCCTCCCAAGTTGATGTATCCTTGTCGGGAAGTGAAAAGAACCGTTTCTGATATACAGGTTCGAGAGTCATAGGGAAGATCCTTGGGTAGAGCTTTGGGTTTATCTTCCTCACATCCATGTAGAACTTGAAGCCTTTCAAGAAGTACTTCGGGTTCTCGATAGCCTTAAATTTGGGAAATTCCGTAATGGAGAACTTTTCCGGAAATGTGTCGATCAAGTTTTGATCGAGATTAGGAGGATCAAAATAAGAGTCTTGGTCGGTGACTCTCCTAGCTACCTTCTCTATGTTTTGCACGGTGTTTTTGTCTTTGAGATCGTTCATCTCAACTTTCATCTCTCCCAAGGCTTGTGTTACTTGGGCTAAGGCAAGAGCCAATTCATGCATTGTGACGGGAGATTCTTGGTCGCTCATTGTAGGATCGAATTGTGTTGTATTTGTTGTGAGTTGGGATGTCCCTTCGAACTAACCTTGTGCCTCGTTCCCTAGTCCAAAGAGGAATCATTGATTTAGTTCGTGCACTACCTTTCCAGTGGTGTTTAGATTTTAGAACGTTTGCTTTTTACTTGTTTTAATGACTTGACTCTTATGACACATGCAAAGCCTATCATGGTTGCTTCCTAGCTCTACATGAATGTATGATGGATAGTATTTCATCTCCCATTATTTTTTTTTCTCTATTTTATTTTATTTTATTATTAAGGGAAGATGAAGATACTTTTTACAAAATGAACGTTATGCAACCTATGGGGGTCTATATGGACTTTTAGTCAACATGACAAGCAACCATGGTCTATATGTGGCTCTCTAGGCGAAAAGGCTACGAGAAGACTAGATTCCCGCAAACAACATTTATATAGAACATAGGATCATATAGCACATCGCACGTAATAGCACACCTATGCATGAGGTCAAGTCCAACAATCCTAGTCCAAGGTTCTAAAAGGCGACTAGAAGTAAGACTTAGGGTGTCCAAGGGGGTACCATGACTAGGGTGTGTCCAACTATCCACACCACAACTTAGTGGTGATCCTAGTGGGACATCCATTATGAATCAAATAGGTCATATGATTCACTCGTCACGGTTAGGATGTACTTCAACTAAGGAACGGCCAAGGTAGGTCACCTAACCATCCTTAATATCGGCCCCCAGGGTGTCTCGAGTATAGAACATAATTTAACATACATGTATCCTAAAGCAAGACCCTCACGTGGGAATTGCATGCATTATGCCTAGCAAATAGAATTCGATATTATAAATATGAAATTACGAGACTTTTCTAGTTTCGTCCACTCTCCTTTAAAAATAAAGGAATATCCCTAGGGAAGTTTCCATACTGTGGAACTCGAGGCTTTGGGTGGCCCACGTGCCCTTTCTTACAAGACGTTTGAATGTTGTGTTTAGTTTGTTTGCATAGTGTGAGTATGCTTGGCTTGGGGGTGAGTATAGAATCTCAAAATCCAAGTAGAGAAGTCGCCACCGTCCTCCTTTCGGGAGCTAACAGAACCCCATTAGGTCATAGCCCAATGGCAAAATGACAACCAAGGATAAGAAGGTCTCATATCTCAAGATTCGGGGACGAGGGTAAGGACAATAGTAGGTCACAGTGTCCCCTGCGTATAACGGCCTCTACTTGTTCTCATGTGTAATTTGACAATCATAATATCGAATTATAGCAATCATATTTCCGGTTTAGACCTACAAACAGGTATGGAAATAAGGCTAGGCGGGTTTTAGTTAATGCACACATAAATTCTAGTTTATCATGCATGGGTGATCACTTTAGGATTAAGTTGATTTTCATCTTTGATTAGTGGAAACATGCTTTTAGGCCTTTTGAACTAAACATGATTCTACGTGGTTTGAAAGTATTAAGCATATAGCATGAGTCACATAAACCTTAAGGCAAGGTTTCTACCTAAGATTGATTTTAATTTAATGTTGAATCATGAATTAGTCAAGATTACATGAATATGAATTAAAGACATGACAATTATCTAATAAAGCATTAAAATCACATAAATGTAAACTAACTCATTTGAAGAAATAAAATGATGATATTGACGTTGTTGGCTTCATTCGAAGTACCTTTCGTGCAAGTCAACGAATCTTTAGTTTCAAGAGCTTGAAGAACCTTAAATACGGTAGTACATAAAAGCCAATTGCTGCGGTTTTTTACCGCAGCAAATGGCGTAGCAGCAAATAAGATATGTCCAACCGCAGCAAATAAGTACCCAAAAAAACAAAAAATTTTTTTTATAGCATTTTGTAAGCTGAAATGATAGCTTGAAAGTCACATATACATGTTATCATTGATTCTCAGCCAAATTACATGTATATCTCAACAAATTACATTTACAAGACAGCAGAAACAAATATAGTAACAACAAAAACAAATCAATTACAAAAACAAATTGCAGAAAAATTATACAATCAACACTAGATATAGCAGCAAGAGCAACTACATAAGTCTGGCAGCGATAGCAACTAGCTAGAGAACAGATGCAACAGCAGCAACTCATCTTAATAATATGAGATCAAGACCAAATATCATTTCACGTGGCACTCTCAATGCACCACTTTCTACTGCATGAACATCCAGTACAGCTTCCCTGCCAAAAACAATTAACCAAATCATGTTTGTGAAGGGAGTGAATGCTAGAGGTATTTTCCTGGTTATTTATCAGTAAAATTGTTCAGTTTTTTGATGTATTTCACCTTCAATTTACTACTCCTAAGACTATTATCCATTAAAAATTTTCAAGACAATATCCTAGCTTCAGAAAAATCTTATCAAATATCAAAAATTGAAAGCAGATGCATAACCAGCTAAACTTAACCTCCATATGATAACTAAACATATAACCAGGTTGCCTCATATCTCACATAATAACTAAACATAGCCATGCAAAAGTCGTTAAATAATAGGAAGTACTCAATAGATGATAGCAGACATTTCAGTAACAACAAAATTACACCAGGCCAAGCTTTTGATGCACCAAAGCCTCACAAGACTTTCATTCAGAAAATTGTTCCCATGAAGTGGTTATCATAGAAAATTCAGGAGCTTTTTTGTCTTAAATTACGCTATTTCAACCTATGGAACCAACGTGACAGAATAAAGTTTCATACTAGAGCAGGATGTCTTTGATCCTGATTCTTAAATGTAGTTTGCTCTCATAGGCTCACATCAATGAGATCCACACAGCCACCACATCAAGCAATTTTCATTCCCAACTCCTTACTACTATATATAGTATTGAAAAAATCTGAATAAGTCTGAATAAGTCATTTTTTGGAGATAGTAGTCATCGATATCATAAAGTAAGATATTTAGCTATGACAATCTAAATTCTACCAATTTTGAACATTGAAACATCTCAGACATACACCCACCTGTGTGATCACAAGTTGCGTCCCTAGGTCAAGCGAGCCTATGTTGTCTCATCATAGAACATTGCAACCTTACCAAATATAAAACCATCAGCCCCCACATAATTATCCACTAAGAACTAACTAAGCCATCTATTCACAAGATCACAACTGCATTGTGAAGCAACAAGCCTATGACCTTTGTAATAATGAATCAGTGAGATAAAAAGAAATCGGGTTACAAAAATACAAAGTGGTGATACATCAACCCAAGTGGAGGAAAAGAGAAAAACAACCTCAGATCGCATGTCACACCAGTACTAACAATCACAAAATACATAAGATCTAAACTACAAAATTTCGACTAGCATGAAACATGGTCGAATCAATAGAAACCCCTTCTATTTGATCAACATGCTATGCCTACACTAAATACTAGCAAACTAGGTTTAACAACAAAGCCAACAATGGACACTAGAAGAGCTACACATTTGTTATCAAACATCAAGAAAATTGTTAAGACATGCAACATTCATAGATAATCATCATTTTAAGAACTTCAAAAATTATTACTTCTTATAGGCCTGTAGGAAGCTCTAGCAAACAGCATGATAACAAATGGTAAATATCGATCAATCAAAAAAGGAGATAAATATAGGTATTCAAAAGCGCCCAAAGTCACAGTTGTAATTAATAGAAAGAATTCTACAAGCAAAAATGTAGCTAACAGAAAGCATTTTATTAATCTTGCTTCAATGAACAAAATAAGATGAAATTACCCGTCAGTTTGTATTGCATAGATAAGAGGATGATTTGATGGAGGCCAACAAAAATCTCCCCTAAAAATCGATCTTTGTCGCCACTGTAACTCGCGAAATCAGAAACAAAAAAAACTCAAAACACATAACAAACTTGAAACAAATGGACTAAAATCAAAACACACGAATTCTATCCAAAAACACGAACTCAAACCAACCCAAAAGTTCAGACACCAAACCAAAACCCTAAATCAAAATAAATTATTAACTCACCTTCACAACTTTGTTCAATCCTTCACTGTCATCGAAAAGTGGCTTCCAACAAACGGATCTTCGACCACAAGCAGAAAAAAAACGAGAATTAATAAAAAATCTAATCAAATAAACAAAACTTAAATTCCAAAAACATAAATCGATAAAAAAAAGCAAGTGCTATTAAAAAGAAATCGATCTTCAGCAACAACGAATCAAAGAAATCGATCTTCAGCAACAATGAATCAAAAAAAACGATCTTCAAATTAAAAAGAAAATAGAATAAAAAAAGAACACAAATTCAAAAGAAAAATAAAATAAAACTGGAAAAAATAGAGGAATTTATACCTTCAAAATTGGGAATAAGAGAGGAAGTGAAATGGAGAATGAGAGAGGAAGCCAACTCGAGAATGAGAGAGGAAGTGAAGTGGTGAATGAGAGAGGAAGTGAAGTGGAGAATGAGAAAGAAAAAGAGTAGAGACGGGATGAGGAAGGAGAGAGGAGGTGTTAGGGTTAGGAAGGAGAGAGTGAAATTAGGTTAAGTGTGAGCTTTTATAAGTCCTCAATTGGGCAGGGTTTTTTTTTGCTTAAGTTTGCCGTATTATTTACTACGGTTTTAAATACAAAAAGGACCGCAGAAAATACTCCAGTTTAACAAACCTTCCAATAATTATTTGCTGCGGTTCTTCAAAAATTCCAAAGAACCGCAGAAAATGTGACGCAGCAAATGTCGATTTTTCGACTAGTGTTAATTAGTAATAATAATAATAATAATAATAATAATAATTTAAAAAAAAAATAATAATAATAATATGTGTTTGGCACGGTTTTGAAGGAGAACACGAAAACCGAGAGAGTTTTAGAGAGAGAAAGTGACGAGTTAGAGAGAGTGAGAAGAAGTTGTGGAGGTGTGTGTTGATGATTGGATGATCGAAGGAGGGGGGGTATACATAGTGTTGGAAGGAAGGTCACTGAGCGCCAGGGTGCTAGGGAAGCGCTAGGACGCCCAACTGTGAGCACCAGGGCGCCCATGGAGCGCCAAGGCGCCCACTGAGCGCTGTGGCGCAGCCTCTTTGGGCGCCAGGGCGCTCGCCCTGTGCTACGGCGCTCAAAGCCCTAACTTTCCATTTACATGGCATATCTTCAGTGCTTCCTTATTTCGTATATTTCCTTCCATAAATCGAATTATTTCGAAATATTATGACGATATACGAAATATACTTCCACAACACCATTTATACACTTTCATAACCTAGAGTTGTCATAAACCAAACAAACCTTTCTAGAAGGTTCATCGAATTCAGGTCACATTCGTACGCTTAAATTAATTTATTTTCGAAAATGAATTTAGAATGAAAAAGAAATTAAATGAAGATAGAAATAACGAAATCATTTTAAGCTTATATCAACCGTTAACTCATCATCGGTTAACCCCTATCGACAATGATTTTATATATTTATTTATTTATAATCAAGCACTCGACTTTCAAGAATCGAACATTGTTGCGACGTGGTACACGATAATCATCGACCGTTAGGAGGGACCAAAAATAGGTGTCTACATTACTGTAACTTCTAATCGGGGTACAAGACGTTGTACTCTTTTATATTTTAAATGAGTTGGAATTCCGTCACTTCATGTGACATAGGTAATACCTTCTTGGAGTTACTCCCAAGTTGGTGCCCAATAGGGCAATTATTAAGGAAAGAAAACCCGTTTGATGCGAAATCCAAAGAACTAAATATGATAAATAATTATTAGTGAGTTGAGTCTACGCACAAGTATGTAGTGCTGACAATGGTAAGAGGTATGTGTGTTTATTCTTTTCTTTAATTATCATGTTAATCATGTTTTGCATAGTCTCTAGTATTTATGTACTCAGCTTTGCTGATTGTGTGTGTTTGTGTGTATGTCTTTGTCTTTGACTTGGCCCTACGACGACCTATTTCGATGGCGAGGTGTTGTCTAGAATAAAGAGAAAGCTACGGGTACAGATGGGCATAGTCAATTGTACTGGGTTGGAGTGTAAGCGTTTGCATTGTAGTTTTCTTAATTGTGTGGACTTGTAAATTAATAACTGTTATTGTTGACTTTTGGTTTTTCGAATTTAAAGTTTATTTGGTTTTAAAGGGCCGTTAATACAGTTCCGAGTTGTAATAAAGATTTATTTTGGTTTTCTTTTTGGTTTTGACTTTGGTTTGCTTTTGAGTTTATTTTGAAGTCTTAATTTGGATTTTAATTAAATGCTTTCTGCTATAGTACTTTGATAAAAGCCTTAGCCCGTTATCACGATGGCGTTAATACTTTGGTTTTTCCTAGTTAAGTAGGAAGTATATATTTATTATTATTCTCTATTTTATTTGTATTATATTTCCGGAAATTGTAAGGAGAAAGTTAGAAAATTCCAGGGTGTTACAAAGTGGTTACCAGCGCTTAGTTTTCAAAATAAAATAAATTATATTTTGGGGCACCCTAAGTTTACTTTTGGAAAAAGGAATTTCTTATTTTAGAAAGTTACTAGAAATGGAAAAGGCCATGCATACAAACACACACAATCAACAAAGCTGATTACATAAATACTAGAGACTATGCATAACATGATTAACAATCAAATAAAAGAAAAGAATAAATAACACATACTTCTTACCATTGTCACCACTAAATACCTGTACATAGACTCATCAATTAAAAATTATTTATTATTTTTAGATGTTTAGATTTCGCATCGAACGGGTTTCCTTTCCTTGACAATCTCCCTAACGGGCACCAACTCTGGAGCAACTCCAAGAAGGTATTACCTATGTCACATTAAGTGACGGAATTCCAGTGCATTTAAACATATAAAAGAGTACACCGTCTTGTACCCCAATTAGAAGTTACTGTACATATACCCATAACTCCCCCCATTGTTCATACTCAAGGTATATATGTTCCAAGAGTTTTTGAGCGAATCCTCTTTCACTTTACGTGATAAACAAGTTTAACAATTGTCATGACTCACACAAAAATCGCATAGAAGCATACATAGTAACAAGCAACACCATATTAATTACCTTGATTATAATGTGATTCTAAGATTAATTTTGTGTGTCCTTTATTCATTAAACTTTCCTTTACGACACATTAACTGTGAGTGGCTAACTATTTGCTCATTTTCTTCTATTAATTATGTGAAAAAAAATTGACTAACTATCTTTCTTGTTGATCAAGTAATTAATCAACTAAACTGTTTTTCCTTTCTTCT
Source organism: Suaeda aralocaspica (assembly GCA_016808085.1). Lineage (NCBI taxonomy): Eukaryota > Viridiplantae > Streptophyta > Magnoliopsida > Caryophyllales > Amaranthaceae > Suaeda > Suaeda aralocaspica. The sequence continues at coordinate 2,657,668 of PYUH01000015.1, read as the reverse complement.
TTATTGAATACTTGTCAAAACTTCCAAAATAATTAACATTCCAATTTTTATGATGTACTACTAACACTATAAATACGGAATGTCAACTTGATAAACAAAACACAATTTTCATACATTCATGCTAACATAACTTCTCGTGCAAGTCATCTTAAGTCAGCCAAGCATCACTTTTTAAATGTCTATAACATATAGCATGGAAAAATCAACAAATCTAGCATGAACTCTATTTATATAGCTGCCTTTATACTTACATACCTTGTGTTATAACGGTGATCCGCCACTACTTCTAGAAATCACTCAACTCGAATTCTCCTACATAGGAAAAATTCGAAAATAAATTAAAAACCAAGTTGACTAACTTCTACAATAGCACTAAACTAACTATTTATGTCGGAAACTTGTACAAAACCTTCCCTATATGGTCTCTATTCAATTCCATACTTTATTTTAATATTTCCTTTGCAAAACACTTAATTTCGATAATTTTCTAAAAATGGCATTATTGTAAAGTTGCTTAAAAACTCTTTAAAACCTCTTCAAATATTATAATTTGACCCTAAAACATTAGATTCATGTCCTAAGATCATCATATAATATTTTGGTGCGTTAAAAACAATTATAACTCGTTATTTCATGTGTTACTTATTTTTATTATGCAAGAACACATGTTAATAAAAATTTATAGCAATATATTTTAATTCAAAACTCAACAAAACCTTGTTAAAACTTTATATTTCACGCATAAAACACTTTAGGAACCTTATACTATCATCAAACTTATAATCTATGCATTAAAATAATTTTTTTTTTATAATTTCATGAACAACTTTATAAACATGAATTTTTTAATTCCAAGACATGATCATAACATATAAAACATGATTAAAACTATAAAACATGAATTTCTGCAAGATTGAATTAAAATGAAAAGAGAAGAAAAGTTTTTTTTTTTTTTACAAAGGGTCCGAAAATATACCAAAGGGGGAGGAAGAGAGATGGCCGGCGAGCAGGTGGCAGAGGTGAGCAGGGGTGGCCGGCGAGTGTGTGTGGGGGGGGGGGGGGGGGAAGATGGCTTCAAATGAGTTTTTTCTTTCGGAAATTTTTCTTCTTTTTTTTGGGAAAATTTGTTCAAAACCTTTTCTCTCTCTCTTTTGAAATCCTAAATTACAACTATATAAGCTTTTTAAATCTGAAAATTCTGGTTTTAAGGGGTATTTATAGGCCCAAATTAGGTTTTGGGAAATTATATAAATACCCTTAATGTTTGAAATTACTTTTGTGCCCTCATTTTAAAACAATTAAGGAAACTTTGAAATTTTAAAATTAGAAACTTCTTAAAATATTTAATAAAATTTAAAGTGGCATAAAAATAACTTATAAACTTTAGAAAACATAAAAATAATAATTTTAAGTCTCAATTAACTAAATTTTCTTTCTTTAATTTATTAATTTAGCTTAATTTTTCAAATAAAAACACTAAAAATACTCTAATAAAATATGAAATTAAATTCTTAAATTATGTAAAAGTATGAGGTATCACAGTCTCATATCTTTGGATTCGAGGACAAGTGTAAGGAAAAAGTAGTTCACAATGTCCCCATGCGTGTTCTCATAAGTATTCGTAATCATAATATTGAATTATATCATACATATTTCCGGTTTAATCCTAAAACACATAGAAATATTACTAGGCGAGTCTAATTAATGCACTCATAATTTTCCAAATAAACACGCATGGGTGATCACTTTATTAATTTCACCAATTTCAATCTTTACTTTAATTAGAACAGGCTTGTTGGTCATATTTAATTAAACACGAATTCTAGGTGATTTCAAAGTAATGAACAATTGGCATGAAACCACATAAACAACCTAAAATTAATGTTTCTACCCAATATTCAATTTAATTAAAAGTCAAATAATTATGTAGATACCTAATTTAGTCCCCGGTCCCGTGGTAAGACTCCATGATGAACAATAAAACCCACTTATCTAGATTATTGGACAATTGATGTTATTGGACTTAATTTTACTATTTTTCTTAAATTACAAAATAATTTAAAAAAAAAGCCCATTTATATTATTGGATTTTAATATAAGCCCAAT